>JAAEAF010007091.1:0-56200 GCA_011037195.1 Triatoma infestans
GTTTGTGTACCAAATTTAATGAAATTCTTCGAAAATTGAAAAAAAAAATTGTTCAGTAAAAGCGCAGTTCTGGTTTACTAATTTTCTTGAAACTCAGAATTTACGCCATCTATTTATTTCTAATTAATTTTGTTTGGATGATAGAATTTGTATAATCCAACTATGATAGCACTTTAGAGAAAAATATAACCCCATCCCTCCCCTAAAAGTGCCCTTAAATGAATTTTCCCAGAGAAATGTTTTAAATAAAAGTTATAGATCTTTGTATGTTTAGTTTATATCAGTAGTTTCAAGAAAATCGTCGGAACCATTTTTGAGAAATTCGCGAAAAAGTGAACAAAATCATTTAGTAAAGGTGGTAAAGTAAACGCACTTCTGGTTATCCGATTTTTTTTCAAACTCGGAATTTCAACAACATATTTAATTTTAATTAACATTATTTAGATGATAGAATTGTCTAATAAACTGAAATAGCAGTTAAGATGTAAACCTAACCCCACCCCCTTCCCCATAAGTGCCCTTTAATGAATTTTCCCAGAGAAATGTTTCAAATAAAAGTTGTATCTCTTTGTATATGTAGTTAATGTATAAAGTTTGAAGAAAATCGTCGGAGCCGTTTTTTAAGAAAATTGCAAAAAAGTAAAAAAAAAAAAACACTAGTAAAGTGGTACTTCCGGTTGAGGAATTTTGACAGATAACGTAGGGTCAGATCCCATGGTGATACCTAAACAGAACATCAAGTTTGAACTTTCTATGGTTTTTCGTTTTTGAGCTATGCTGTACACATACGCACACACATAGACTATTTGCTAAGAACCACTTTTTTGGACTCAGGGGACCCCAAAACGGATATTTCCGGTGATAACTGGATATCGAAAATTTGACACGATTACAATATTTCCTCTTACTAGGAGTAAGAGAAATTAATGAAACCTTCTTAAGATACACACATAAATGTAAATTTTGAGAAATGTAAATTTTTGTTTCTCTTGATATTATGAATAATAATAAAAAATGAATGTAATCATTTCGGTTGTAACCTATTCCGTGATCAACATGTAAATGTCAAATTTACAACTAGTATTTTTTATCTTTATAAAAAAATCTGAATACAATTTCTTTGTAAACTAATTTTAACTATTTTTCGACAATAGGCAGATATAGCTAGGTTCTCTAAGGGAATTTAATAGACCAAAAAAACAAAAAATAAACAAACAAGCCAACAAATACAAGCTCCTAAAAAGTCCTTAAGTTTGTTAGCATTTATTCAAGTTGTTATTTGAAAGTGTTCCACAAGTTCATAACATCTCTTTAATGGTACTTAGCGTGCTTCTAATTCCGTGACCATAACGATAGTGGCGTGTTTCAAATCCATTAGCACAATCCACGCTAAAATAAAAATAAAAATTTAAATATATATGCTATGAAGAAAATAAAAAGAAGCCTATTAATAACAAGACAATAAAAACTTCTGACACAATAAAGAGAGTAGGGAATTAGTAAAGAAATCAAGATCACAAGGTTCTATTTTATAAACTGAATTGGGTACGAACAATATCTCCGTTTTAAAACTCAATTAATATACCACTATACTTTTTTTTTTCTTAATTGGATTAAAGTTAAACTTTTAAATTTTATCATTCTATAAAATAGTTTTTCATTCCAGAACAAAATGGGGTAAAGAATTGTGAATTTTAGGTTGGTACAAAAACTCTTTAATTACGGCCCTCAATTTTGGTTACTGAGAAATTTCAAAATCTGCTAATAGTTTTTCAGTATTTAAAAAACCAATGCAACCATATTATATTAGAAACAATTGAGGTCTGCCTTAATAAAGTATAAAAATAGAAATATAATTCACGAATAGAATTATTAATAAGGTACAATTTATAAAACAATAATATTTTTACCAGTGGCGGTTGGTGCATCATAAGCCACTGCAACACCCACAGAAAATAACTACAAAAATTAATTTTTAAATTTGTGATAAAAGATAATCTATGTATGTATAAATTCAGCATCCGTATGTTTGTGGCCGCAAAACTCGAAAAGTCGATCAGATTGATTTGAAATTTTTACACAACGTTGCATTTCTATATAAGGGTGTTTATATATACTTTTTACTCCGAAGTTCCCACGGAAATAGGAAATTCCGAGCTAAAAACCTGTTCAAGCGGCCATATTGCGTTAGCACTTGCTTCTTTAGGTATTGCTGATTCGTTGATGGAAGGAGGTAGAACAGCGCATTCAGCTCCTTAAACTGTCATGACTTAAACATGCACTTCACAGAATACCCAACATGTAACATTTCTAAAACATTAGGAATGGTAAAGGTTCCTTCGGACGTGCAAATCATTGTATGGGATGGGTTTGTACAATGGCTTATAAGAAGTCATTGGAAGCATTAGACCATACATTGAAAGATTTGCGAAATAATCAGGTTCCATTTGGTGGAGGTTTGGTGTTACTAGCCGGTGACTTCAGACAAACGCTTCCACTGATACCTCGCTCAACAGTAGCTGATGAATTGCATGCCTGCTTGAAATGTTCAATCCTTTGGAGCACAGTAAAAAAAAAAATCATTTAACTTCGAATATGAGAGTTCAACTTCAAAACGATCCATCAGCTGCCATACTTTCAAGACAATTACTTGAACTCGGTAACGGCACTGCTCCTACAAATCCGGAAACGGGACAAATCACCTTCCCATCTAATTTCTGCAACATTGTACATTCAAAAGAAAAATTAGTAGACAGGGTATTCCAAAGCATCGAAACAAATTATCAGAATCATGCATTTTTTTTTTTTCAAGATTTTTACAACTGTACAGTAGCCATACAACAAGTAAAATAGATGAATAATGAAATAAAATTATGCGCTAGCGCGCACACCCTGGCCTCAAGTTATGAACGACGGCTATCCAACGATAGCAGTCATAATACGCCAATTTTTAGGCCAGTGTGGATAGTGAGGTTAGAGACGTAGAAGGGAGCATTGACGATGGTACGTAGGATTTTAGACTGTACAGGGATTGAATGCGGTACAGGTTTGTGTTTTTGGCAGTCCCGTATAATTCAAGTCCGTATGCCCAAATAGGAGCTATAGAATTGTACAGTTATCTTTTGTTGTGAAGTGTAAGTTTTGAGCGTTTGTCTAATAGTTTTTTTAGCATTCTATATCGGTAATTTAGTTCATTTCGTTTGAGTCGAGTATGAGGGTTCCATGTTAATCGTCTGTCTACGCATGGCTAAGCCTAAAAATCAGACTGAGCCACAGCGAAGCGTGGTCGGGTTAGCTAGTAATAACATAAACAATCTTTGCATAATTATTACCTAAATATCATTAACACATCTGTTTTTGAAAAAGAATTATTTCATAATGTTGATGCGGAAAAATTGGTCATATTCGTTTATTTCCGGCAAGCTTCGTTTGCCATAATAATGTGACCCAATTAGTGCTATTTTAGCTACTCGCCGGGCAGCGTTGATTGTAATTGTGTGCGATATTATAGGTTATATTACAAAAAAAAAAAAAAAAAAATAATGATTTTATTGTGGTTTCATTAAAGGTTTAACGGCAAAATATTTTTTTATTATTCAATAATATTATTTTTTATAGAATAAAAATATACAATAAAATAAATATTATTTTAAAGGAAGTCTATCGAGATGGATGTTAGTGTGGAATATTTAAAAAAAACAATTAAATTTTCTCAATTGACATTATCCGAAAAAAATTGAAATAAAGAACATGTTAGCAAATAGCAGTTATTTTAAATGATTTCTTAAATAAATAATTTTTAATGAAAAAATTATTCAAAAATTTTGTGAAGCTAAAAACTCGAAGAATGGATTTTATATTCAAATTATTTATTATTTTTTTTTTACATATATTAATTATTTGAGAAATTATGATTTTCGTGTAACAGAAAAGCATATCCATGTGAATTGATTTTTAATTAAATTGAGTTGAATTTAGACATGTACCGTTTTACTCATCCAGCAAACTTGACTTGCAAACTTCACGGACCTCCACTGGTTTTTTACAGAAAAGAATAGTAAAAGTAAGGCGATAACGCTGCGTGTTACATAACTTCATATATTTCTTCATTGAATGCCACTGTTTTATGTGCTCGAATAACCTTCTTTTATTTGCAAGGGACGGAATTTAAATGGATGGTTTAGCTTACCTCTCGTGTCAAGATATTTAAGTGGATATCTTTGGAGGTTGGGCAAAAGAGATACTATAAGTTAGGCTTACTCTCTACCTGTATATATTAGAGAAGAGTTGATGGCGTGAGTAGAGATTGTGTCAGACTGACTGGCAGAGAGACGGTATAAGTACGGTGGTCGTTGAATCTTGAAGGTTGTTCGAGTGTCGTTTGAATGAGCGAATTAGAGAAAGACTTGCTTTTTATGTGAAAGTCCACTTCTCCTTGACTGTCCTTAGAATGGACGGTTTACGAACTTGAGGCAGGAAGACAAATCCCTCCTCGACTAGGCTGTGTTTTCTAATTTGTTCACGTCCAAAATACCCGTTAAAATCCACGGCCAATTAAATATGTACGGCGATCCATAACACACCAAACACAAAATAATATTATAATTAATATGTGGTTGAATCCGCAATGCTGAATAACATCTATGTGTTTATCCGTCATAGCACATGCTTCATTTTATTGGTTCTGACCGGTTTCGGATTTTCAACCATCATCAGCATAAGGTTTGAAATCAATTTGTGTAGAGAGATGACTTAAACTATATGTTTATATCACAAACGACACTGGTTGATTCTCACCAGTTTGATTCAACCAGATTCAATGGATAAAAATCAATAGACAGAATTTATATTATATACGCATTAAGCATAAAAGATTTCAAATTTAATCTAGATTTTATTTATTAAACTTAAGTTGATAAAATTTACCGTCAGCCTGAAATAACATCAAAATCGTAGATACTTGACCCGCAGCATAAATTACGTCATATCTAATTCATAATTATTAAAATGTAAAGTTTCGTTTAAATTATTATAAATTTGAATGTTGTATGTATACTGGTGTATAGTTCAAATCATGAACTAATATTAATAGTACATAGCTTTTAGTGTACATACCAAGCAGCAATGTAATAATGAAGATATATGCATAATATTTAGTATATATATAGTAAGCACGAGCCTCGAATAATCAACCCCCTTAGACACTGCGGTGATGATGAATAGTTACATTGCCTAGAAGCTAGAGATTACTAATATAACCCCTGTGTTCTCTTCTTAATATTAATATCAACCTAAAACCTAATAAACAACTTTTGCTCACTACCCAGTATAATTTTCTATATAAGTATAATTGAATTAAGTTCTTATATAAAGTAGAAAAGACTTTTTTAATGTGATTTGAAAACTTCATACTTTCCATAATTTTCTATAGTTTATTTCTTTTACCAACTACAATTTAAAACATATATTTTTCCACTATTAAATGACCAAACAAATTTCATACTAATATGACGACTTTTAGGATCGATTGCCTGCCTAGTTTTTGAAACAGTAATATGAAAGAGTGGAGTGGCAGCTAGGCAGATAAAAAAAGTAGTTATTCTTCGTTCTTAAAATAAATCATTCTTCAGATTTTTTTTTTTAGCCATATCCATATATTTAAACCAGATTTATTAACTTTGGTTAAAGTGTTGAAACGGGGCAACTTTCTGACCTCATTATTCTTCCAATCTATCTTATACAAACCTTTTATACCATATTACGCCCACAATTCTGTATTGATTTCTTTTCTTTCATTCTCTCTTTTTATTTTATTTTATTTTTTTTTAAGTTATAACCAAAAGTTATTTGCATATTACTTTTTCTTATTGGTGCAAAAATAAGTATAAAGATCCTGTCAGATTTTCGGAAATGAATTTTTTACCGCTTCCTTGAATAGAAATAAACAAAAAAAAACCCTATGGTGCAACAGCCCATGAATGGGCCAAGGTTTACCCGACGGCGATTTGAATAGGGGGGGTGTGTGGTTAGCACGCCACAGTTCCCACACCGTTTAGTTCCGGCCTTCCGAACTAACTGTAGCTTCCCATTCTGGGCATGTGGCGACGCCATTGCCCACCCTTCGAGATGCAATCAGCCTCTGCCTGTCCAGGTTGGGGAATTCCCTCACCCCAACCAATCCAATCCTGATCCTTTCCCCTTGCAGGGTTGCCTGTAAGTTACCTGGGTTACTGAAACCCCTGTATTTGAGGCAATGGGCAGGAATCAGTAGATGGAATCTGTAGATCCATCGGGCGTGCGATCACTCACGCTAGCTCGTTAGAGTTGAAATACTGAACTACGGGCGCAAGCCAGTTTCCGAACCAATTGCTTGCTATTGAGGTAGGATTCGTAGTGGCCGTGCTTTCAATGACTCCAATGACCGAGGTCATGAGTTTAGCGGAAGGAGACTCGCAATATAAATTAAACCCCGGTGCCAGTCCCGTAGCTGGAAGCGCATTTGCTGGGTGTGCGCAGTTTACCAGAGCCTGCTAGGTAGTGCCTTCTCTAGCTTCTGGGAGTGAACTGTGACCACTATGTGGGATCACCACTCTGCACGCTGATTGAGCTTATCTCAGCCTGTCGTTAAATGGGTCAAGCGAGGGAGAGGGGGTGCTTTGGCACTTCTGCTATAGTCGGGTATTGCACTAAGAAGAGTCCTTCCATGGTAGTGACATCCCCTTCTTGTTAAACGATCAGTGGCTTGCAACTGGCGGACCGTAAACCCCAAGCGGGTAGGTACGGTCTTGAAAGATCCCCCTCAGTACTTAGAGGGGGAAAGGGGTATAAAGGAAGAATGTAGCTTCCCACTTTTTATCACGATGCTGGGTCAACACTGACTTTGCCCTCACGGGAATCGAACCCTGAACTCTCCCATGGAAGGCGAGTGCGCTAGCCACTAGACCAACGCATGAGGACTATAGAAATAAAATCTCTAGCGAAATACTTGCATGACTTTCTCTTATGCAGATAACAATTATTGCAAAATTGATAAATATTCTTTTAACTTGCATAATTTTACACAGTTACCCCTAATTTAAGTATAAATACGAAACAGTAAAGATGGAGGTATAAGCTGGCCCAGATGCCAGTTAGATATAGTATATATATTATATTTACACTATATTCCAAAAGATAGTTCCAAAATATTGCGCTAAACATTATATTCTGTTACAACTCAAAAATTTATCATTTAAAAACGTAACGTCACAGCTGACATGGAAAAATACTTCAACGTAAGTTTTACCGAAAAAAATGTTTCCAAAGAAGGTGATAATTTTTTTTTTGTCTGTTCAATTAGCATTCCCTATTTTAAAGAAAATCATCAATCAATCAATCAATCTTTTTCGAGAAATTTGTAAACTCTTTAACATCTATTGTGTAAAGTCAATGTTATCCGGTCAAGTGAAAATTTGGAATTCTATCAATGCTTCTAACGCTATTTACTCTTCCCTTAGAACCCCCCCGCCCTCCCAAATAAATTTTCCAAGAAAATGCATCAGATAAAAGTGATAGCTATTTATGTGTGTATAGATAGATAATGTGTCAGATGTCTTACTATTCTTAATGGAGAAAACTGGAATGGTTTATACCTCTGCTCTATCCTATAGGAAATTTTTAATCAGTGAATTTAATTTTAATTAATATGGAGTGAGTGTTTATTTTGTAATTATTATTATTATTTTTTACTTTCTCTTACTCTTAGTAAGAGGAAGTATTGCAATCGTGTCAAATTTTCGATATCGAGTTTTCACCGGAAATATCCGTTTTGAGATCCCCTGAATCCAAAAAAGTGGTTTTTAGCAAATGGTCTGTGTGTGTGTGTGTGTGTGTGTGTATATGAATGTGAACAGCATAGCTCAAAAGCGAAAAACCGTAGAAAGTTCAAACTTGATATATCCATCTAGGTACCAGCATGGCATCTGACAGTGGGTCATCTGTCAAAATTCCTCAACCGGAAGTACCACTTTACTTATTGGTTTTTTTACTTTCTTGCGATTTTCTCAAAAATGGCTCCAACGATTTTCTTCAAACTTGGTATATCAACTACACATACAAAGAGCTACACTTTTATTTGAAACATTTCTCTGAGAAAATTCATTTAAGGGCGTTATGGGAGAGGGGGTGGGGGTTAGGTTTTCATCTAAAGTGCTGTTTCAGTTTATTAAACAATTCTATCATCTAAATAATGTTAATTAAAATTAAGTATGTTGTTGAAATTCCGAGTTTGATAAAATCGGATGGCCGGAAGTGCGTTTGTTTTAACACTTTACTAAATGATTTTTTCAAATTTTCACGATTTTCTCAAAAATGGCTCCGACGATTTTCTTTAAACTTGATGTATTAACTACTCATACAAAGAGCTACAACTTTTATTTAAAACATTTCTTAGGAAAATTCATTTAATGGCACTTTTAGAGGAGGGGCGGGGTTATGTTTTTCTCTTAAGTGCGATCATAGTTGATTATACAATTCTATCATCCAAACAAAATTAATTAGATATAAATGGATGGCCAAAATTCCGAGTTTCAAGGAAATTAGTTAACCGGATGTGGCTTTTACTGAACGGTTTTTTCAGTTTTCGTCGTATTTGAATTAATTTGGTACATAAACTATAAAATTTGTCAATTATAATTTTGATAACTGGAGTAAGAGAAAGTTGTGTGAGTGTTTCACACCAGATTTTTTTTTTTGTTATTATTTGGCTCTTGCCTTAATCTCTGTTTAACTAATTTTTTTTTTTTTATAAGGATTATTTATATTTACATTATACTTTCTCGCTAGTTTTTATTATAATAAAATATATTATTATTATCATTTTTATTAATGATACATATTGTTCATCAAACTCGGCAGACGGACCATGGTCCAATGTCGTGTAATGTTTGTCTAAATTTATAAAAATAATGGATACTGTATCAATTATATAATTAAACATTATTATTATTATTATTATTATTATTATTATTATTATTATGTATGAAGTTTAAAGAAAATCATTGGAACCGTTTTCAAGAAAATCCCGAAAAATTAAAAAAAATTAAAAAAAAAATATTCAGTATAGTCATACTTCCGGTTGATGGATTTTGACCGAAACTTTCGTGTCAGATGCGATGATATTAATTAAACGGAATACAAATTCACGGAAAACTTCCTGGGCATTTTTCATTTTTGAGATATTTTATTAACAAACATCCCCAGCTTTCGATAAAAACAAATTTTTTTCGTAATCAAGTTACCATAAAAAACAAGGTATTTCCGGTGAAAAGTTAATTTAGAAAAATTTTATACCCTCAATTTTATTTGGAGTGAGAGAAAGTAAAAAAAAAACCAAACAAACAAACAAACAAAAACGGAGTTTCTTAATAATATTAATTTAAGCAAACATAAATATGTCTGTCAGATGTGTCAATTAGATTTTCGATTATTTAATAGAATAAAATATTTCATTTTTTTTTTTTTTTTTTAAAGATTTAATGGCATTATAATGAATGTGTGATGGAGAGATAGGGAAGGGAATAGCCAAGTGGTTAGCGTACTAGTCTCCCACGCGGAGGATCCGGGTTCGTGTCCAGCTGTCCTGCCCTTAGATTTTTTCTTCCTAGTCGTCTCAGCAGCTCACCATCCGGAGGCCGGCATTGTACTGAGAAGGCTCAGGGCGCCAATGACCATAGATGTTGACGCGCCTTAAAAAAAAAAAAATGAGAGAGAATTAGAGAGAATGGGTATTAGAGAAATAAACTACTAGAATATAAGCTGAACACTGTGTAATGAAAGAACACACAAACTGCAAGGACCTTTACAAGTACACATAGAAGTTAGGTAGCGAGAGAAATATAAAGAGACAGACTGGCTGAGTTATGAGAAGGTAGTAGAAGGTTGCTGACTGATTGTATACTGATAGGGAGTATCTAGATTGAATCTTCGATCTTCGGATCCTGTGAATCTTTAGTGATTCGGATCCTATTACAGAATAAAATATGCCGCGCAAACGAACTATTCGGCGAATCATTTCAATTTCTAATTTCTTTATAATTGTGTACATATCCTGCATCACAAATGGATTTTTATATTTCGGCCGTGTGCATTCGTTCCCATCTACGCTAACATTTAGTATATGTACAAATAATAAGAAATGGGAAGGAAAAATCTTTGGTTGAATTTTCCACAATTTCTTTCCATTAATGTAAATGATATTGCGACAAAGAATCTGTTTGAACAACACAGGATTCTCTATAACTTCCCAGTTCTGTAGCTTATAAAACGAAGCTCTTAAATCTAACCTAAAAGAGGCACATTCATATTATCTCGCACATTTATATTACTGCATTAGATTATAAAATTAAATTTGTACAATAATTAAAGGATTTAATTGTTGTACACATTTATTTGCATATAATTAATGACTACTATTAACATAAATTAAACTAATATAATTACCACAAAGCTAATATGATAATGCGTATGGGTCATTGTTTACATATGTACATAACATTTTCTCTATGTACACTAATGTTTGGTTTCATTTTAGACGGATTCATTTAATTATTCATTCAATAATTTCAGGTCTGTATGTTGTCATTTTCAGGCTATGAGTACTTAAAGTAATTCGTGCTTTGAAAATTTGTCAAAGGGCACGATATTTTCAGAATATTATATCAGTGTTCTTTATTTCTAAATTCTGTTTTGTAATTTGACATTATTTTAATTACAGTGTAATTATATTAAGTGAAAATCTGGTATGAACATGACTTCTAAGGCTTCCCATTGTAGAATATTTTTTTTTGTAACAGTTCTCAATTTGAATTTTGTTGTTTTTTTACATTTATTTCGCATTTTTTTTAACAAAACAAGAAAGAAACCCCATGATATTTATCATCGTTGGAAAGCTGATGAAATGTAGATATTTTTTCTGTAACTGGACCGTACACTAGCCTTAAAGAAATTTATAAGAAAATACTATTGAAAAGTTGTTTTTAACAGTCGAAGCGCTGTAGGGTTGAGTTCAAAGTCACTGAAAAACCTTATAATTAATTAAATTAAAATAAAACTTGTGTTTCTTATAGGAAATTTAATGCTCTTTCCAAAGGTGTAATTGAATATGATTTATGTAAAAAACCGTTTGAGATATAATCAATTTTATGAGAAAAAGTAGGAAAATTGAAAATTTTCCAAAATGTAGAATAACTTTTGAAGGCGAACGAATCGGACCATGGTTTATTAGAAATTTTTTGTTCCAAATGAAGTGAAAAACCATATCCCGAAGTATTGCCAGAAGTTGCTATTACACCCTGTATATATCTAAAATTAATATGTGCAAAAATAAATCACTTGATTAACATTTAACTCGCTCAGTATTAAAATTTAATATTCTATTGGAATAATCGAATGAACAGATTAACATAATTTCTGTTATATATTGACGTATTTTAACTTGCTAAATATTGTTCAACCCCAAAAATACATGGTTGAATAAATTATATAACTAATGATAAATCCTGTAATACCTATAGTAAAGTTATGCTTATTTTTTCAGGCGGGTTTAACGTCCAACTACCAAATTAGTTCCCGTGGACGGGGACAGAAGCACCTACTTACTTTATCATTAATATCTTTTAAATGAATATAAAATTTAGCAGTTATAACCAGTAAACCAACATCCGGCCCCTCTGTAACATCTATATTCATATGCACCTATTATGATATACTGAATATTTACAGGGCACAATGTTAAGTGTAATAGGATCCGAAGAGATAGATTTAAAGCAGAGAGAGTGAGGGAGATTTAGACTGAGTAAAGGGAAAGGTAGCAGTTGGTTGCTGACGCGTTATAACTGCTGTATAAACTCTTCTAAAGGTTCTCCCTTATAGGGTTTTATATATAAAGAGTCTCCCATTCTAGTCTGGCCTAAGTAGCGAGTGAGATTCTAAATTTTGTCTCTCTCTCTCTCTCTCTCCGCCTTGAATCCCTCTCTAACATCAAATAATTCATTTGTTTTATTTAATCTTCAAGTTATAAACTTTCTCTTACTCCTAGTAAGGGAAGTATTGTAATCGTGTCAAATTTTCGAATATCGAGTTTTCACCGGAAATATCCGTTTTGAGGTCCCCTGAGCCCAAAACAGTGGTTTTTAGCAAATGCTGTGTGTGAACAGCATAGCTCAAAAATGAAAAACCGTAGAAAGTGGAAACTTGATATAACGTTTAGGTATCACCATGGGATCTGACGGTGCGTTATCTGTCAAAATTCCTCAACCGGAAGTACCACTTTACTAAATGATTTTTTCACTTTTTCGCGATTTTTTCAAAAATGGCTCCGACGATTTTCTTGAAACTTCCTATATAAACTAAACATGCAAAGATCTACATCTTTTATTGAAAACATTTCTCTAGGAAAATTCATTTAAGGGTACTTTTAGGGGAGGGTTGGGGTTACAGCTTCCTCTAAAGTGTATCATAGTTGATTATATAATTCTATTATCCAAACAAAACTAATTAGAAATAAATAGATGGCCAAAATTCCAAGTTTTAAGAAAATTAGTAAGCCGGAAGTGCGCATTTACTGAAATGTTTTGTCAATTTTCGACAAATTTCGTTATATTTGGTACACAAACTATATCATTTGTCAGTTATAATTTTGAGAACAGGAGTAAGAGAAAGTTGTGTGAGTGTTTCACACCAGATTTTTTCTTATATTAAATAATAAAAACTGTAGGAAAATAAGGATTAAAAAAAGGAACGTTAAAAAATAAGGTTAGTAAAAAAAAAAAGAAGAAATTATTCAAACATAAATGATAAATATTGAAAGGTAATTCGTAATAAAATAATTTATGAAGCCGAGAGAGAGACAAAATTGAATCTCACTCGCTACTTAGAGACTCGCTAGAGTGGGAGACTCTCTATATATATACAGCTGCGCTAGCCCTACAAGGGGCAATCTTTAGAATAATTATACAGCAGTAACAACACGTCAGCATCCAGCTACTACCCTTCTCTTTACTCAGTCTAAATCTCTCGCTACTTAATTTCTATTTACGTGTAAAATCCTGGTGTTCAACATTCATTCTAGCTTATTTCTCAAAAACCCTTCCTCACTAATTTCTCTCCTTCTAAAACCTATTATATAAATTATGTATTTTAAGTATTCTAAAGGAGATATTTATAACAGTTACGCTTTTTTATAGACCAGAGAGTTTTTTACAACTCTCTAGCTAGTCTAGCTAGGTAAACAACCATTAGAACAAGCAAGAGTTTTAAACCGCCAACGTTACCATTCTTCGCTACCAACCCTTTTCGTTCGCCCACTTATTTCTCTCACACAGTACGTAACATATATTAATGCATAAAAAAAAAAAGCCTGTTTTTCTAATTAAAAAATGTTCCATGGCACTTAAAATGGGGGAAAAAAAGGAAAATGAAAAAATAAAAACAAATGATACCCTACTTAATTTTTCAAAGATTCCAAATATGTGACCATTTGTTTTTTTTTTTAAGCTGCAGAAATAAGAGATTTTCGAAAACAACGTTCTTATTTTTAAGTGGACAATATATATATTGTTTTAAGGCATTTCTACAGTTGATTTTTTTTTCATGAAACATGATTATTGAACGAGAAAAAAAAACCGCCGAGATATTCAATTTTGATTGTAGAAAAATTTTCTGCCTTTTGGTTGCTATTATCCAACATTGTTTTTTTTTTTTTGAGTTTACAGTCAAATTAGGGAAAAACATATACACATTATTTGTTCAAAATAGGTTAACCCCTTCCTTAGTTCAAAGTTTAGTTCAACTTAGTCTTCAATTACGTACACGTAAAGGTGATTGAGATTATAATGGGACTTGCAAGAAAGCGCCCTTTCTCTCAACCTCAGTAGGACTGCAATAGCGGTTTAATTTAAGCTTGTAATGGGACCCGAATCATTAAAGATTCACAGGATCCGAAGAGCAAAGAATCAGCATTAGTTGAATTAAACATTAGTTATTCCTGTTGTGGATGGTTCCGCAGAGCTGGAAAGCATCAGAGACATTTTCCGTGATAGCCTGGTTCTTTTTGTGGTCATCGACCGGTTTCGGGCGTTCGCCCATCCTCAGGTTGCGTTTGTCACTCAGTGTGATAACACAGACTTGCACAGAGCAAATTCAGTCTTACACACTCTTAGTGTAAGAATGGGCGATCGCCCGAAACCGCTCGATGACCATAAATGCATACACACACTGTTTAGTGTGTAAGACTGATATTGCTCTTTGCAAGTCTATGTTATCACATTGCCTGACAAACGCATTATGATATGGACGAACGCCCGAAACCGGTCGATGACCACAAAAAGAACCAAGCTTTTACGGAAAATATCTCTGATGATTATTATATTTGGATCGGTTAAAGAATAACTAAATTTAAAATGCCATATTAATAAAATTATATTAATATCTGGAGGAGGGAGTTGTCGTTCACGCCCGAGAACGTTCTCACGTGCTCGCTGCAATCCAACTAAACAGACAATATAAATCGCCAGCGTAGCCTATTTGTACTGGGTCGCGCGGCATAGAATTGTTAAATAGCCGAAGTCATGGCATAGGAACATAAAAAAAAAAAAAAAATCCGGTGTGAAACACTCATACAACTTTCTCTTACTCCAGTTTTCAAAATTATGATTGACAAATTTTATAGTTTGTGTACCAAATTTAATGAAATTCGTCGAAAACTGAAAAAACTGTTCAGTAAAAGCGCACTTCCGGTTTACTACTTTCCTTGAAATTCGGAATTTTGGCCATCTATTTATTTCTAATTAATTTTCTTTGGATGATAGAATTGTACAATCAACTATGATATCACATTAGAAAAAGCTGTAACCCCATCCCTCCCCTAAAAGTGCCCTTAAATGAATTTTCCCAGAGAATCTCTTTAAATAAAAGATGTAGATCATTGCACGATTAGTTTATATATCAAGTTTCAAGAAAAACGTCGGAGCTATTTTTGAGAAAATTGCGAAATAGTGAAAAAAATCATTTAGTAAACTGTTAAAGTAAACATACTTCCGGTTATCCGATTTTTTCAAACTCGGAATTTCAAGAACATATTCAATTCTAATTAACATTATTTAGATGACAGAATTGCCTAATAAACTGAAATAGCACTTTAGATGAAAACCTAACTCAACCCCTCCCCCATAACTGCCCTTAAATGAATTTTCCCTGAGAAACATTTCAAATAAAAGTTATAGCTCATTATATAAGCAGTTTATACTGAAGAAAATCGTCAGAGCCATTTTTGAGATAAACGCAAAAAAGTAAAAAAGCGAACTAGTAAAGTGATACTTCCGGTTGAGGAATTTTGACAGATAACATACTGTCAGATCCCATGATGATACGTAAACGGAGTATCAAGTTTTAACTTTCTATGGCTTTTCGTTTTTGAGCTATACTGTTCACACACAACACACAATTTGCTAAAAATCAGTTTTTTGGACTCAGGGGACTTCAAAATGGATATTTCCGGTGGAAACTCGATATCGAAAATTTGACACGATTACAATACTTCCTCTTACTAGGAGTAAGAGAAAGTAAAAAGAAAAAAAAATTAGATCAATATCTTAAATAAGGATGGCTCAAAGATTCAAATCAGACTAATTCATGTGCTGATATGCGATATACTTTCTCTTCACAAAATCAATGTTCACTCTGTAAATTCTTAGTTCGAAGTTAATATACTTCATTTTTTTTTTTTACTTGCGAGAAGTTAAGTCCAATCAGAAATATATATACGATATATTGTTTTTTATTTAAAGCCGTCAAACATCTATGGCCATTGGAGTTCGGAGCCTTTTCAGTGGTGCACCTGCCGGCCTCCGCACAGTGTTCTCTCGTTACAAAAACACTGTGCATCACCGGGCAGTGAGCTGTAGAATCTCCTAGGAAGAGAAATACAAAAGTAGTAACCCAACTGGACTCGTAGAATCTCCTAGGAAGAGAAATATAAAAGTAGTAACCCAAGTGGACTCGAACCTGGGATCTCCGCGTTGCTAGTCCAGCGGGCTAACCATTCAGCTAATCCATTCCTCAAATAAATATGTTTGATAGTTTTCAATTCTGTATCAAAAACACAACTCATTGTTACATAATGTAAAGTTTAAAACAACAAAATTATTACTATTATTATTATTATTATTATTATTATTATTATTATTATTATTATTATTATTATTATTAAATTAATCATTTTGTCCAAAACTTTATTTTAACTGATGCGGTGGTAGTTATTTAAACGAAATATTAAGTTAGAGCATATTCTGTTTTTGTTTCATACAAAAATACACACAAATCATTCGCAAAAAACATATTTTTCTGACTCAAAGGACCTCAGAAATTGAATTCCAGGGAAAATTTGACACTATAGTAATACTTCCCTCTTTAACAGTAATAAGTAATATTTACGCCAGCGAAGTAAAGAAAAAAAATAAATTAAATTTTTCTAAAAAAATTAAAGGTAATAATAAAATATTAAATTTATAGACTGAGCCCCTTACATTTTAATGATTCTACTGTAAATAAATATATACGTACTATTAATCTTATCAGCAGTGAGGACGTGATAATTACCTAAAGAAGATTATCTTCTTTTATTGAACTGAAGTCTTTTAATGTTTTATCCATGTTACATTTTTCTCTGTTATATGTTATAAAGTCAAAAGTTCAATTATTTTATTTTATTTGTTGCCAGAAGCTGTTTACACTTTTTTAGACCTCAAGTTATTCTATATTTTTTCAGTCTGGTCACGTTGACTGTTCTTTTTAACAGTACCTTACCACTTTAATTTCTTGTTGCATAGCACTAAGGAGAATAGTTGAAGATTGTTCAGTTACAGCTTACTATTTGAAAAAAAAAATACATACCTTGGATTTCTCTAAGAAAGGCACATCTACTGAAGGGAAGAATCGACAAAAAAGGAAAATATCCGAGCGTGCAATAGGAATGAAGGGTGACAGAGAGTCAGGGGCAGGGAGAAATCTGAGGGGATGTTATATATATATATATATATATATATCGGTGTGAGCTTTATAAGTGGTGCATTCTAATGCTGTTCTCTTTTAAAGAGCAGGTATTCTGTCTAGGAGTTTGTTTATAATCAAGACTGATTTTCTCTTCCTAAGAGCCCCTACAGCTCAATGTCCGGTGATGGACAGTGTTGTCTGTAACGAGAGAACACTGTCCGGAGGCCGGCAGTGCACTGAGAAGGCTCCGGGCGCAAATGACCACAGATGTTGAGACGCCTTAAATAAAATAAATAACTAAACTTTAATCAGTAAAGAGCAATGCTAGAAATTTTATCAATTAAACATTTAATAATTACACTAAAAAGAAAGTAGTATATGCTTTTCCAAGATTGGTCTGATCCACAGAACACATATTCGTTCGAAAGACAAACTAATTTAAAAAAAAAATTTTGTACGCAAGAAACCACAAAATTTTTTTTTCCAAAAATTTTAAATTTAGTTATTCTGTAACCCGATACAAATATAATAATCATCAGAGATATTTTCCGTCGTGATAGCCTGCTTCTTTTTATGGTCATCGACCGGTTTCTTCGGGCATTCGCCCATCACAGGAGGAGGATGCTTTTTTGTCAAACATTGTGATAACTGCACAGAGTAAATATAATAATTTTTGTGTAATTAATAGTTATATCTTGAATTAATAACACTATTGACATTAATAGATAATCAATTATTTTTTATTTTTAATAATATATCTTTATATTTTTATTCTTCAAAGTAATTGTGTCATGTGCCAGATATACTATTATTTTTTTTTTTTTATCAATAAGAGATAATTAGTTTTACAGAACTTCTTCAGCGAAGCAGAAAATTAGTTTTTCATTCTATCTAAATTTAGGCTATTAATTATGATCACGTGTTTTCTACCTGGTCGGTCATCTTTAGCCAATCTTATTTAAAGTTAATATATAGTATACGGAGGCATGAAACGTGTGGATTTTGTAAAATATTAGTACAATCATTGTATACTACAAGTAGAACTAGAAATAAATTACATGCTTTTAAAGTTTAGTGAACAATCCTTTACGCTAGTATTCTCTATATCTAGGCAGTGGCCAAAATGAGCGGGTGAAACGATAATTATATTACATTAGCGGAGCTAGAAGTAGAACCTTACAAGAGCGATGTAGCGAGAGAGTGTTAGATAGTGTGAGAGAGATATAGCGAGATAGGAACAGTATTACCACCACCACCGCCATCATTGGTGGTGGGGGGGCACACAACCAAACATCACTTCCGTTCAGATAAGAGCGCACCTAAATGTGCCACTTGCCCACCCCCTCTCTAATATTCTCATCCCTACCGCTTTTCAGCCTATCTGATATTGCAATCAATATTTCAGTAACACTAAACTTCACACCTACCACCACCCGTGCCCAAAAGGCAATTTCGCTTTTACACTCTATAGTTTACTTGTAGTTTCCTCATAAAATTCCTTTGTTTTTGTTTATTAAATTATCTATTTTTTTTTTTTTTTTTTACAAAAATATTTGGGACTTAAATTTTACTATTTTTCAATTACTTTTTACTTTCTTTTACTCATATCGTGCCAGTTATCAGAAATTGGGTTTACACTAAAAATATATGTTTTGAGGTCCCCTGAGTTCGGAAAAAAATATCTGCTGTGAAATATTCACACAAATTTCTCTTATTTCATTTAATACAATCTATCTATCTATATATATAAAAATTCAGCATCCGTATGTTTGTGGCTGCAAAACTTGAAAAGTAGTCGATGGATTGACTTGAAATTTTTACACAACCCTGCATTTCTATATAAGAGTATTTATATATACTTTTTACTCCGAAGTTCCCACAGAAACGGGAACTTCTCCGACCGTTTCGCGAGGTTGGCAGAAATAGACAGACTCAGACACGTTGCGATGGTGGCTCACTCTCTGAACCTCTTTCTCAACTACTTATAAGAACCTCTATTCCGAAGTTCCCACGGAAGCGGAAAATTCCAAGCTAAAATCCGTTCAAACGGTCATATTGCGTTAGCACTTGCTTCTTCAGGTATTGCTGCTACGTTGATGGAAGGAGGTAGAACCGCGCATTCAGCTCTTAAACTGTCATGACTTAAACATGGACTTTTCAGAAAACCCACAAGTAACATTTCTATAACATCAGGAATGGGAAATGTTCTTCGGGCCTGCAAAATCATTGTATAGGATGAGTGTACAATAGCTTATAAGAAGTCATTGGAGGCGTTAGACCATACATTGCAAAAAACTTGCGAATTTTTTTTTTTTTTTTTAATAATCCCACTAGAGGGCAGTACCGGAGCTCGCGCTCATCCCTGCCCGTACACAGTACAGCTAACTTATAATACAAATCTATAGACGCGTGGGCAAAAATTTTATCCAATGGAAATTCCTAGTCTATCCACTGTTTCGTAAAAGATCAAATATTAAGTAAATATTGAGTAAAAGGTTCAAATACTTCGTAAACGATTAATATACTTCTAATCCACTGGCCTGTAACAATTCATTTCATTTCCCATTCACAATATTTACATCTCAAACTATTTACAAAACAAAACTGTTCCCCTGTACTCGATATTCCAGGGGAGCCACAACTAAACTATCCTAATATATCTATTATACGAATACACTAATCCTACACCCTAACCTTACCGCATTCATACCAAACACACAACTATAAATAAAAAAAAACTTGCGAAATAATCAGATTCCATTTGGTGGAGCATTGGTGTTACTAGCCGGTGACTTCAGGGCCAACGCTTCCAGTGATACCTCGCTCAACACCAGCTGTTGAATTGAATGCCTGCTTGAAATGTTCAACCCTTTGGAGTACAGTAAAAAGAATTCATTTAACAACGAATATCAGAGTTCAACATCAAAAGGATCCAACAGCTGCCATATTTTCAAGACATTTACTCGAACTCGGTAACAGCACTGCTCCTAAAAAAACCGGAAACGGGAAAAATCATCTTCCCATCTAATTTCTGCAACACTGTATATTCAAAAGAAGAATTAGTAGACAGGGTATTCCAAAGTATCGAAACAAATTATCAAAATCACGCATGGTTAAGCCTAAAAATCAGATTGAGCCATAGGGAAGCGTGGTCGGGTTAGCTAATTACATATAAAATGAAAAAATTTTCTTTAAACTCACATAAATATGGGAGGTGGTGGGGGGATAAGTACCAACCTACTAAACTTGACAGGTAGAGAACTGTTGATTATATTATGGCCCAGTAGAGCGCTCTGAAAAAAACAAAACAATCTACCTACATACAAAATTTGAAATTAACACACACACCATGAGCTATAACTTTTATTTGAAACATTTCTCTGGGAAAATTCATTTAAGGGCACTTTTGGGGGAGTGGGTTGGGCTAGGTTTTTATCTAAAGTGGCTATTTCAGTTTATTCTGTCATCTAAATAATGTTAATTAGAATTAAATATGTTGTCAAAATCCCGAGTTTGAAAATAATCGGCTGACCGGAAATACTTTTACTTACTTTATCACTTTACTAAATAATTTGTTCACTTTTTTTTTTTTGCCATTTTCTCAAAAATGGCTCCAACGATTTTCTTGAAACTACCCATATAAACTACAAATACAAAGATCTACAACTTTTACTTGAAAAATTTCTTTGGGAAAATTCATTTAAGGGCACTTTTAGGAGAGGGATGGGGTTATGTTTTTCTCTAAAGTGCTATCATAGTTGATTAAGTATAATTGGATAATAGACTATACAATTGTATCATCCAGTATACAAAGTTTGAAAAAAAATCGTTGCAGTCATTTTCGAGGAAACTTACGAAAAAAAAAACCAATTCAATAAAGGCACACTTTCGGTTGATGATTTTATAATAATAATAATAATAATAATAATAATAATAATAATAATAATAATAATAATACTTTATTTGAAAAAGAAATTATAATAGAAACATATAAAAATGAAAGAAGTATTCTACGGCAATGGTAAACCGCCTGCCGGAGCTTGATGTACATATATTTAACAATTAAATTGAATAAATATTTAAGAACAAAAACTGCTAATAAAGGAATACAAAAGTTGAAAAAAGAAAGAAAAATAATAATAATACAAATAAAATAGTAATAATAAACAGAAAAAAGAAAAGTAAGTCATTCACTTAAACTAAATAATTTTTTTTTTAAATAAAAAAAGAATTAGATTCCTCAATAACTAAATATATGAACAAATTATTAAATACATTTAGTTATAACAAAAAGAACCTGAATACTAATAATATAAAGAGAGCTCAATCAAAATTAAATTCCATAATTAAATTATATCTGTATTGCCAGGCGTGTCTCGCAAAATTAATAATCCCAATGCAGTTTTCACCATTGAGCATCAATATTAACTCCGGTCTAGATAATTTGCCGCAACCAACATAAAGCCTACGTATCTCGGAGAGAATGGAACAGTCTGCCAAAAAGTGGTAGACATCCTCCCTCGCTCGAGAGTTACATAGCGAGCACAAGGAGTTACTTCTCTCAACCCCAAGGGGTATAATTTAAATAGAGTAGCTCACCACGAAGTCTGAATAGCCAACCAAGTTGACTAAGCGTTAGATTCGTTGAGTTGGACATCAAGCTACAAGGCTTGACAGAATAATCCAACTCTTTATACAATAAAAACCTCGTAGAGCAACGAGCCAACTCCACACACTCCTCAACATGGTGAACCCCTATTCTTTGTACGATGGCCGTTAGTTGCGTCCGCCAATTAGACATATTTGAAATGGATGAATCAAATGCACAAGAGTAGCGCTGAGCTAAGGAAGACCAATGCTTAAACCAAGAAATTTTATTTTTAATAATCTCCAAAGCCAATATTTTGGGAAGGCGATAATCGGGCAAGTTTAGAATTCTGAGACAATATCTAAAATGTAGAGAAAAAGTAAAAACGTTTAATAAGAGTTGTGGACGTTTCAATAGGAAGCATATAATTAGGGGTCACTGAAGGCAATCTGAAAACTTTTTTAATAAAAAATCTTTGAAACTTTTCTAATTCTTCATACCTTTGAAAGCCCCAGACCTGACAGGCATAACAAACCACGGTACGAGAAACTGCATTAAAAAAAGTATATTTAGCCGAAGGGGGGACTGAATTATTTGCGATGAAATCGGACCAAAACCTGTTGACCCCGAATTTGGCCGAAGAGATTCTATCTTTCAAGTGTGAAGTCATAGATAATCGGGTAGACAGCAAAACACCCAGATATTTATACTGATTAACAACTTCTACGGGTGAACCCTTGTAAAGCCAACGTTCAGAAGAAGCAAGTCTACCTCCCTTCCGAAATACCATAATTTTAGATTGATGGTTTTTGTCTCCCCGAAATCTTCGTGCCTGATGCGGTGGTAGTGCCAAACACGGAATACCATGTTTGAGTTTCTTACGTCTTTTCGTTTCTGTGATATTTCTGTTTAAGCACTCACATGCATACAGATACACACACACACACATACACACACATATATATATACATTTTTTTCGTATTCAAGGGACCTCAAAACGTGTATTTCCGGTGAAAACTCAATTTTGAAAATCTGACACGATCGCAATACTCTTCCTCCTGATATTATGATTGTTCACTAGATAAAATAAAAATTAACTGGAAAATAAAGACGTCCCGAATTGTAAAAGATAATTTAAAACAAAAATAAAGAAATTTAATATCCAAAATAAAAACCAAAACAACTAAAAATTAAACAAAAAATAAAACCAAAATAAAGATAATTTAATAAACGAAAATAAAGAAATTTGATGGCTTTGACTGATCATGGAAAAAGATAACGTAATAGTAATAGGAAATTAGATCATAGATTGAATAAATTTGTATTTAACATTGGAGAATTTTTATTATATTACCCCCTAATGCCATCGTTTCAGAACTTTTACAATGGCCGAGAATATAGTTAGTTGTTTGTCCTGCAAATTTAAAAAATAAAAATAATCACCTTTCTATAGATTTGATGTGACGTATTCCAATAGTATGATCACCTCTGGTGCAACCAGTATGGATACGATTCCCGAGAGAGCTTTACTGAACTTATATCGGCGATTTCGTTGTTTTTTTTTTTTTTGTTGGTGCCCAATTTGAATTCAATGATACTCTTATATAGACAGGAGATTTATTTATTTATGATGGAAGGGTTGTTGTGTGAGAGAGAGGATGAAAATACAATATACCTGACCGTGGCCTTATTGCAGACTACGTTCTAATGAATGAAACGGCCTAGGCCAGAATAAGAAGAAAAGGAAAAAGATACCATTCCAATTCAACATTTGGTTATTTTTAGGAATAATTTAACGAAAAGATGAAGAAAATTATGAAAGGCAAGACTTTTTTTTATAACATACAAACTTTTCATAAAGAATGCTTGAATATAAAAGCAATTTAAATGGAATCTACTTGAATATGTCAAGTGTATTTAAGGTTGCTTGAATGTATTTGTATTAGATGTTAGTTCACAGTGTTTGGAAATAGGCACAGTTGGATAGCAATCATACTTCGCTATACATTTTTCATTAAAGCATCAAATGAAAATTACGATGCTAAGACCGAAAATCGAACACCATACCTTACCATCAGTAGATCAATAGATCAACAGTTCTCGGCGGTCAACATCTCTTATTAATGATTTTTAGATTACTATATGTACGATTATTAAGTCAAATAGCTGATGAGGATTATCAATAACTTCTCCACTAGAGGATATTTTAAACATTTCCTTCTTTGAAATAACCAGCCTAAACATTCGTCCCTTGTCTGATGGTATCAATTGCAACTGTCTTTCATAATGTGAATAAAGATGTTTGAATCTGTGGAGTTTATTTAAGGAGTGCAAATAGATTTAGATAGATAGAGAGTGTATGTATTAGATGAAGATTTTATTAGTAAAAAGAATAAGTTAGAGTATTAGGGAAGGGATTAGCTCAGTGGTAGCGCACTGAACTAGCAACGCGAAAGTCCCGGATTCGAGTCCAGCAGTGCTGCACTTAGATTTTCTCTTCCTAGAAGCCTCTTACAACTCACTGTCCGGCTCCGACATTACACTGAGAAGGTCCTATCTTTGGGGTAGCAATATGGGCCTAGAGGGGCTTTGAACGGCATAGGGCTTGCTCCCTCCCCGAACAGACAATAAAAAAAAGAAATTTAAGTGTAATAATGCAATTGAATGAAGTATGGTATGTGAGTACTCAGCTTGCAAATTTTAGCTGTACATCATAAAGAAAACGCCCGCGGTATCCTAATGGCTTGTTTTTGTAATTTTGGTACGAGCAGTCTAGATTGATTCCAGTGAACACACACGTTGTTGACCCAACATAATAAGAAAAAATGTGGGGTGCAGTTTATCCAAGCAACGAAACTTTCTTCAGTTAGTTATTCTGTATTTTTCTGCCTCGGTCTAAGAAAAAATGGGATTGCAGTTACTAGTGGATCTGTTAGCGAAAGTAAGAACTAAACCGCATATAATTATGTTCGAATCCAAAACAAATCTTTGGATATAGATACTTTAATAAATAAAATAAAACTATAACAAGAAAATTGTCATTAATGTATTCTCTTTAGGCGTCAAAATATATATAGAGAAGTTAGTTTGTGTATATATATCTAGAGAAGCTACTGTTTTCCGTTGACAAAGCACACCATATGCCTGCCATCTACCTTGAAAGGAGTAAGCCAAGTGGATGCCCTTTAAATTATTCTCTCTGAAGATGGGTACGGGAAACTTTCTAGTTAATCTTGAGATATATAAAAATAAAATAAAAAATGCTCTTAAATATTCTGCTGTACATTTATTATGTTTTATTCTCAGTTCTTTGTTTAAATGTTTTTTTCTTAAAGTTTTATTTTCAAAGGGCAAGAAATAAGAAAAGAAAGATGTTTTGTAAGGAAAGAAGCCGGGTCTAAGGGTGGGGGTGGAAACATTTTGAAAGGCGACACACGTCTAGATAAGAGGTTGTCTCTCCTTTAAAGGTGTATAAATGACAATAGTTACCCTGGTGCTAGGCTGCTTTTCATTGCCATTTTCAACCCTCTGCAAGTTCTTTTTTTATCTAACTACACCTATCATTCTATAAAAACATATTTTTCTTACAATTTGCTATTTACCACCGCTCATTACCCGAAAAAAATAAGATCTCGCATTGTCGTGCAATCTTAAATTTATTCAGCCATTTTAACTTTTTTTTTTTTTTGTATTTCTTAATATCTTATTTTATTTTTACTTTTACTTATATAATATACTGTGTATAAGAGGAAGTATAGCTATCGTGTCAAATTGTCTAAATTGTGTTTTTAGGGGAAATATACGATCTGAGGTCCCCAAAGTCCGAAAATGTGGTTAGAAAATGGTCTTTATTAGTGTGTGTGTGTGTTTATGTGTATGTATATATGTGAAAAGCTTACCTCAAAAAACGAAAAATCACCGGGAAAGTTCAAACTTGTTTTTCCGTTGGGTATCATCAACATGAAACTTTTAACAGGGAAGGGAAATAGCTGAGTGGTTAGCGTACTGGATTCCCACTCACTCGGAGGACCTGGGTTCCAGTCCAGCTGTGATGCCATTAGATTTTTTTTTTCCTAGGAGTCTCTACAGCTCACTGTCTGGTGAAGGACATTCTTCCCGTATACCCCTTCTTTTTCTCCTGGTACTTCGGAGGATCTTTTTAGACCGTACCTACCCGTTCGGGTTTACCGATCCTCCGATGCAAGCAACGGGATCGTTTAACAAGAAGGGGATGTCACCACCATGGAAGGACTTTTGGTGCAATGCCCGACCATAGCAGAAGTGCCGAAGCACACCCCCGCTTGACCCATTTAAGGGCAGGTTGAGATGCGCAGAGTGATACCACAACGTGGTCACATTCCACTACCAGAAGGCACTCTCTAGCAGGCTCTGGTGAACCGCGCACACCCAGCAAATTCGCTTCCAGCAGCGGGTTGACTCCGGTGTTGACAGCCGCACCCCCGAACTCAACCGAAAAAGCTTATACCGGCAGTTTTAATTTAAACCTAAACTGACAAGATTTAAATCCACCATGAAATACGTTTTTTCTGTAGAAATGTTTCAAATGAATGTGTTAAGTTTCTAAATGTGGGTTTTGGAGAAAAATACAAAAAAAAAAAAAGTCGGACTTCAACATTTCCCGCCTAAGATTTAAAATTCTTTCCTTCAAATTTGATATTCTAACAATGCTTTTAAAATATCATAACACTATATAGATAGCAATATAGTAATATAATAATAACATTATAAATGTACTGAAGTAATAGTTTAAAGACAAAAATGAATTATGACGGGACCTTGAATAGGATCCGGTCCTTTCAGGACCAATTTTACTGGAACACTGTTTCAAATAGTTGAGCATTTTTCTTCTTTTTTTTTTAAATAAAAATCGCAGCATTTTCGAGAAAATCGAGAAAAATCCTTCCATAAAGTCCCCACTTCTGGCTAATGGGGAATTTGATCGAAACCTAAATGTCTTTTACATCGTACTCAAACGGAATACTGAGCTTTTTGCGATTTTTCATTGTTTGAAATCTTTTGTTCACACACACACACACACACACACACACATATATATATATATATACATATATAATAGTCGGATTTGCCTTCGTGGTATACTGTGAGAATGAAATTATTAAGGAGGCTTATTTTAGATTCAGTCCATTATGTTCTAACAACCAAGCAGAACAGTTTGCCATATTAGAAGCAGTGTGCTAGTTACAAGAACAGGATAATATTGAAAAGAAAAGATGGTCTATAGGAAATTATTTTCACAGATAGCCAGCCAAGTGTCACTGGATACTCTGAGTAATTAAAGAAAACAAACCCCTTTAATATTCAGAATAAGGAGAAGTGTTAAGATTTATAAACAATACTATTGATGTGAGATTGATGTGCTGGACTAAAGCACATGTAGGTACCCTAGGAAACGAAAGAGCCCATTTACTTGCAAAAAAGGCTGCATTTGAAGAAGAATCCCTGAAGGAAAGATACTAAAAATATTCTACAGGTTTCTTTAAAAAAGTGGATAAGAAGTAGTAGTTTACAAGATTGGCAGAGAACATGGGAGTCAACAAGCAAAGAAAGCATTACTAGGCAATATTTTCCTACCATTCTCTTCAGACTACTTTCAAAATAACCAACTTTTGACAGGCCATGGTAAAATTAGATCTTATCTTGCCAGATTTGGGATATTACAATCAACTGAATGTGTGTGTGTGCAACACCAATGAACTACAGACTGTGGAGCATATAATGTTTAATTGCCCCCCAACTTGAAGTAGCCAGAGCATCACTAATACAGCATATTATAAAAAAAAAAAATTATCATTGGCCACCTTAGAAACAGTATTTACTTCATCAAGATTGTATCTATCAATTTTTAAAAAATTTATTTCCCAGAGACTTTAACATTTTATGATTCAAAATAATATAAAGTAATTATTTGTATTTATAATACTCTATAATATTTGATGTTTTTATAGATGTAAGTAATTATATATATAAAATGCATAGAAAAATAATGACTTACTATGTTTGAATTGCTGTCAAAAATGTTATGTTTAATAATTTGATTTGTAAATTTATAATATTATGAAATAATGAATGATGTAAATGCATGTAATTTGTGTCATGTGGAACTTCCTAAAAATAAAGAATATATATATATATATATAAACACACACACATAATGTGAGAGGAACATTGTTCTCTCACAACAAGGGAGTCTTATGTATTAACGATGAAAACTGAATTTCCAAAGTTTGTCATTGTCTCAACAATCCCTCTTACAAAATTAAGAGTAAAAAGAAAAAAAATCCTTTCTTATCGCTAAGAATTTCTCGTATTTATTTTATTTTACTCTGTTTGTTTGTGTGTGTGTTTGTGTGTGTGCATGTGCATGTGCATGTGCATGTATACATTCATAAAAATTATAAAAAGTAATAAAGAAAATCCAACACAATAATACAATATAGCGGTTATTAAACAAACTACATAAATTTCAAGTATTCACTCCATTAAAAAATAAACCCTTGTGAGTAATGTAATGTAAGTCGGGACTTCGTTCAAGTGTAAATGAAAATATCAGGACTTTTGGTTGAATAAGTAAGAGAAATTGTCTCTTCATCTAGCTTACCTTTACTTTAGCATGAAACATTTTTTGATAGATGTTGCGGCAGGGTGGTTGAAGTAGTAAGAGAGATGGTGTGGCGGTGCTGGGGGAACACGGTACTGCCAGGGCGGGACTGAACCACTATCACGCGACCCTTAAATTTAGGTCAATCTTGTTCTCTCTAAAACATCGATTATATTGAACTGACGGATTAAGGTCGTAACCTCCCGTTCATATATTAAATACACATTTTTTTGTCTACTTCCATTTACTGTCGCGAACTATTGTAAAATACTGGGATTTTAGCAAATTAGCGACATTGAGTTGTTTTTTTTTATCGGAAATAAAAGTTTAGTGGTTTCCTGCGGACAAAAAATATTTTTAAAATTAGTTTGTCTTTCAAACGAATGTGTTCTGTGGATCCTGGAAAAGCATACACTACTTTCTTTTTACTGTAATTATTAAATTTTTAATTGATAAAATTTCTAGCATTGCTCTTGTGATGGATGCAAGAAACTTGAAATAATATTAAATTATAAGAAAAATCAGAAATGTGACATTCCCTTGCAAAAGGGCAAGCCAGGTATACAAGTTCAGTTACTGGTACGGTTCAAGAACAATTATGGCATTGCACTACCCCTTCTCCTCACAGGGGAGGAATTGAAGAAACAAAGAGAAGAGATATTTTAAAGACAGACTTGTGCTACAAATCAAGGAGGAAGCATTCAGTTTTGAGTTATAACATTAGAGTTTATTCCAGTTAATTTATAAGCATATTGTTGTGATAATCTAAAGTAACTTAATTTCTCTTAGAGAATATATCCTTTTAAAAAACAGTGTGATTTCTTGTTTATTATTCTTAATACTTCTTTCTCTTTTAAAATTACATACTCATAAACCTTTATACAAAACCGCTCGTGCTACACAACTAACTGCACATCATCACACCATTACATTACACTCTTTACTGTTCAAAGTTTAATTCAACTTAGTCTACAATTACATACACGTAAAGATGATTGAGATTATAATGTGACTACTTGCAAAGAAGCGCCCTTTCTCACAACCTCATTACAGCTGTAATGGCCGTTTAATTTATGCTTGTAACGAGATCCGAATCATTAAAGATTCACAGGATCGGAAGAGCGAAGAATCAGCATTAGTTGAATCAAACATTAGTTATTCCTGTTGTGTGTTTGGTTGGTTCCGCAGAGCTGGAAAGCATGAGAGACATTTCCCGTGATAGTCTGCTTCTTTTTGTGGTCATCGACCGGTTTCGGGCGTTCACCAATCCTCAGGATGCGTTTGTCACACAGTGTGATAACACAGACTTGCATAGAGCAAATTCAGTTTACACGCTGACTAGTCCTTTAAGTGTATTTCAAAACTAAACTATTAAACTAGGTCAATATGGGTAGGGTGGTGATTCATGATTGGAAAAAGAAACACTAGTTTGGGTTTTTCACCCTGCTCTTATTCCCTGCTCATATATATTGTTTCATTGTTTATTTATGTTGATCATTTTAGTTTAACAAAAATATCATTTATTTATCTATACTATCTTACGATCGCACAATAGAACTTCTTGGTAATTGACTCGTAATCTCCCCTTTCTTGTCAGTGACTATTTCACAACAGCACACGGATGATGCAATGTTATTTTCACGCTGTTATAAATAAATAACCAGAATAATAAGATAGTATAGATCGTTAATTATAAAGTGAATCTCCCTCCTACAATGGAGTTTAAGATTAAATTCCCACGTGTTGGATGTTTTCTATTTTAAGAAAAATATGCCCCCTTTAAAAACCCAAACACGTGTTCCTTTTTCCACTCAGGTATCACCACCCTACCCCTATTGACCTAGTTTAAGAGTTTAGTTTTGAAATAAATTTAGAAGACTAGTCAGTGTGTAAACTGAATTTGGTCTGTGCAAGTCTGTGTTATCACACTGTCTGACAAACGCATCCTGAGGATGGGTGAACGCCCGAAACCGGTCGATGAGCACAAAAAGAAGCAGGCTATCACGGAAAATGTCTCTGATGATTAGTTATTCCCCACCTAGGCCAGACAAGGAAGGGAGAATTCCATTCATATAATTATATAGAGGTGTAGCAGGACAGCTCAACAAAGTTTTTACTACAGTACATCCAGTCAGCAACCAATCTACTTACTTGTTACTTACTCAGCCAGTCAGTCTCTTTATTATTCTCTCGCTAACTAAATTCTATTAACAGTGTAAAGTCCTTGTAGTTTGTGGTTTTAGTTTATTGTACAGTGTTCAGCGTATCATCTAGTTTATTTCTATCTTATTCTCTAATTCATTCTCTTTAATTCTCTCCTTCTCACGTTTATTTTAAGCTTAACTCACAAGTCACCCAGGAACTTCATTAAAATCAATTTTTTCGGAAAATTCTTTCAATTAAAAATGTCAAACATCAAGTTCAAAAGTTCATAAAGTTCAAACTGTCAATAATATTAATTAATTAATATACTTTATCCGATTGGAAAGTTTCCTGTCAAAATACATCAACCGGAATGTGCGTTCATATTTACGCAATTCTCTTGAAAACGGACCCAACGATTTTTCTATAAACTTCATATACTAATTAAATAAATAAAAGCCAATTACTTTTTATGAGTAACCTTTGTGTTGTATGAGAAAATTGTTTTCTGGTAGGGTTGTGGTGGGGGAGCTTTAACATGACCACATTCCTCTCTAAAGTATCACTTTGGTGCAATGTATTGGGTTCTACTATCCAATAAAAGCATTAAATGCATTATTAGAGTTTCAAGTTGGAAGAAAATCTTTAAATTGAATGTGCTAACTTTACAAGATAAGTATTTTAAGTCTTTTAAATTTTCTTGAAAATTTTATCTGAGGTTTTTGGTGAATTTAGGTCTCTAAGAAGATCTCGGCTTCTTTGAAGAACCTAGCTTTTAACGTTTAATTTTATGGAATTACGGTCATTTATTTCTGACCCTAAGTATCACAAATTGACAGCGATATTTATAACAAAAATATTGAAGTATGGATATATCATATGATTAATTCATTGAAGACAATACTATAAAATTTACCTTAATTTCATTTAAATTAATGTACATTCTAACATATTTTTGGTTAAATGTTAATTTACATTTTAGATAATACCTTTCAATTAGTTAAATGAAAACACTTAATTGAATTGCATTTTATGTTAACTTTTAATTCATTAAGGCAAATAATCTATTTGATAAGTGTCAAGTTTCATAAATAAATTAATGATTTCATACAGTCTCTGGTATGTTACGTGTTATCTCAGTCAGTTTAATGATTTTTTATCGTTTATATGTGACCTTTAATAAAAATTTCAGTCACTATATTTAGTGCAGATTATTCTGATAAATTTATTTTATTATTTTTAATTTATTTCTAATAATTTTCTATTTTTAAATTCCATCAAAAGACAAGAAAGATTAAAAAAAAAGCAGAATTAAATAAAGTATTTAAATAGGACTTCTTGGTAATTTGTCTTTAAATTTGTTAGCCTTCTACATTTATAAACAAACCGCTAGAAATTTATTACCTTCTAGTAAATATGTGAAATAAAGCCTGCGGTATACCAGCATAACAAAAACCAATATACATACAACCATTTAACCGCATGCCAGAATTAAACCGTGCTTCGTAACAATAGCTGAAAATAAAATATGTCTACTACCCCATTTAATTTGAAATTAAAACCTCTTTATAGTATAAAATAAACATTAAAACTTATTATTATCACAAATGTTATACATACTACTAGTATTTTATTTGATTAATTTTAGGGTAATTATGCAGAAGCAGTCCCCCAAGATGGCCGACCACTAAATTCGCTAACCTTCTCACTCCCACACTTCTATCACTCATGTGCTGGGTTAAATACTTCGATTATGTATATATCGATTTCTTTTCTTCTTATTAATGTTATTTTTATATATAATTTTCTTCAATAATTCATTTGTTTCCCTTGTTTTAAGCTTTAACATTTTTTTAATAAACTATATGCATGTCTTTCAATTATTTCATTATTATTTTCTCTTTAAACCCTATATCCAACTTGGCACATTCCTATCTAACAAAGTTTTAATATGTTTCCAATTTAGATTTAATTTAAACACTACACCCTCCTAGGAACATTCCAAACAACAATAATATGAACGGTTAACGGTCGTTTTTTTCTATCAGTTATCATTCAAGCAGTTACAAAGTAGTGCAATTTAACATTTTAAAAATATTGGGTTACACTTTCAATTATTTTAACTTAATTTCTCGTTTTTTACTCTTCATTTTTTTATAATTTGAGTTTTTCTAAGCTTTTTTGTTTTAAGCCTAATTGTAATTAATAAATAGATTCTCATTTCTCCTGGTGAAAGTAGGAAAACTGAGTTAATACATTCCAAATCCAGAATACATTTAAATTTTAATCCGTAATTTGCATCTATTGAATATTTATAATTATTGACTGGCAGCTTATTTATCCTGGTGATCGCTCACCTAATAAAAAAGCGACACGCGCCGAGCAACATACCTCAAAAAGGTGGTGTGGAAACTGTTGTCAAAAAGATTGCTAAATTATTTTACTAGTTGCAGTAGGTGTAACAAGGCGATAAATAATCGTAAATGAGATTATCGATGTTTTGGAGTTTGTAGTGACTGTGATAGAAGAGTGGGAGTGAGAAGGTTAGTAAATTTAGTAGTCGGCCATCTTGGGGGACTGCTTCTGCATAATTACCAATTTTAGAATTATTTTTCCATTCTAATAATGAACAAAACTGACGTTCAAATGCGAAACGTGAATTCCCATAAAATATAGTAATTGAGATATTGGTATAATTTGGATGGGAAATTCAATTGGCTGTACAAATTTTAGATTTCAAAAAAAAATTCCTATAAAAAACCTAATACAGTTGATAACCTGCTACTATAAAGCGTAACCAAGCAGCAAAAGGGCGTAAAATTAACAAAATGGCAACTGAATTAATTAAAACCGTGACAAAAAAAGATGTATAAGTGAGCTTTGTGCTGCGACATTTTCCCCGGGCAAATTGAAATTGATATTGTCTTTATTATTATTATTATTATATCTCTAATAACGAAGAGAAAGTATTTTGCAATGATTATCATTTTGTACAGAATTTTCTATTGAAAATTGAGTTTTATTGAAAATACATGAAAGTTAAATGCTCTCTACTTTATTTCGAGGTGTCCGAAACGTCGATTGTATAAACTTGAAAAATTAAAAAAGGTTTTTTTTCTTCTTTGGCCCCCAGCCAATCAACATTTTGTTTGTTTTACTTTTTGATTGTTGTACGCTCTTGAGCGTACTCCAAAGCGGTAATGTAACTATCAACGCAAGTATGAAAATATAAGATATAAAAATATATTAAATCAGAAGTAATAATGTTATTTGTAAATGATAGGATAAGAAAAGAGACAAATTATTTTGACAGAAAGATATATAAAACTGAACTCACCTCGAAGATGATGTAAGCGGAAGCAAGAGCGTTGGCGGCTGGGCTGCGGTGAAGTGACGTAAAGGGGTTGGTGTAAATGAGGCGTGTGAAAAGTTGTATGTGTGGGTGATGAGGGAGTGCAGTAAGATGTGAATGGATGGAGGCTGAAGTAGGTCTTGAAGCCGGGCCGGAAAGGCGATGAAATTAGATGAGTGTTCCTCTTGAATGAGAAGAAGGCGTAAATAAAGTTAATTCTCCGTAAGAGAAATATGCTTACAGCGGATGACGCTGGTAAACTAAATACACTCGCGAAAAGAGCACTTGATGCACATAAAAAAACTGAACGGAGAATAAACACACAGAGCGTAAGAGTAGTTAGAAGAGCAATGCACATAAAAAGGAACAAAAAAGAGAATGAATTATATGAAATTGCGCCGGCGGTAAAAATAACAAAGGGAAAAGAGCGCGATCAGTTAAATGGAAAGGCGGGAAATTAGCGTTGAGAAGAGCGCGTTAAGTTACAGTGAAATGGCGGAATATAGAGTTAATCCCTCAAAGAGACCGCGACCGAACAGTTGTAATATTTCTTCCTCCCCAAAAAATGTATTTTAAGGCAGTACTGGCTGACTTGATTTTAAGGTTTAAATCTTGTATTTGTAAAGAAATCAAATATCAAATCCGTCCATTTTGGGCATATAACCTTGATCTAGGAAATGCATGAAGTCCAGTAAATGTTTAGGTTTGAGAAATTTATAATTTATTACAATTGGCATAATTGTAACTTGAAGGAACTCGAGGAACATGTGAATGTCCCGTAACATTACTTTCTCTTACTTCTAGTAAGAAGAGGAAGTATTGTAATCGTGTCAAATTTTCGATATCGAGTTTTTACCGGAAATATCCGTTTTGAGGTCCCCTGAGTCCAAAAAAGTGATTTTTAGCAAATGCTCTGTGTGTGTATGTATGTGTGAACAGCATACGCCAAAACGAAAAACCGTAGAAAGTGGAAACTTGATATTACGTTTAGGTATCACCATGGATCTGACGGTGCGTTATCTGTCAAAATTCCTCAACCGGAAGTACCACTTACTAGTTTTTTTTTTTTTTACGTTTTTGCGATTTTCTCAAAAATGGCTCCGACATTTTTTTAAACTTGATATATCAACTACACATACAAAGAGCTACAACTTTTATTTGAAACATTTCTCCGGGAAAATTCATTTAAGGGCACTTCTGGGGGAAGGGTTAGGTTTCATCTTAACTGCTATTTCAGTTTATTATACAATTCTGTCATCTAAATAATGTTAATTAGAATTGAATTTGTTGTTGAAATTCAGAGTTTCAAAAAAAAAAATCGGATAACCGGAAGTGCGTTTACATTACCACTTTACTAAATGATTTTTTTTTTTTCACTTTTACACGATTTTCTTAAAAATGACTCCGACGATTTTCTTGAAATTGCTAATATAAACTAAACATGCAAAGATCTAGCTCATTTATTTAAAACATTTCTCTGGGAAAATTCATTTAAGGGTTAATTTTAGGGGGAGAGGTGGAGTTACAGCTTCCTCTAAAGTGCTATCATAGTTGATTATACAATTCTATCATCCAAACAAAATTAATTAGAAATATAAATAGTTTACTAAAATTCCGAGTATCAAGAAAATTAGTAAACTGGAAGTGCGCTTTTACTGAACAGTTTTTTTTTTTTTTTCAGTTTTCGACGAATTTGATTAATTTGGTACACTTACTATAAAATTTGTCAATTATAATTTTGAGAACTGAGTAGAGAAAGTTGTGTGAGTGTTTCACACCAGATTTTTTTTTTTTTTATAATAAAAAGGCAACCATTAATAAAGATATTAATTTTTTTCAACTAAAAACTTTTATAATTTACATAAATCTGATGTCCAGTTAGGTACGAACATCTTATATCTCTTATTTATATTTAAGAAGGTACTTAAGAAATTAGCCAACACTTTGTGAATTATATCTTCAATAAAAACATCAAGTAGTTTAATTTATCTATCACTTGGAATATAATATCAATAAATTTAAAATATAATTTGTTTGTATTTTAAATTAAATTAAAAAAAATAAAAGAAGACAAGGTTATTTATATTTATTTATACTTAAGACGCAAAAAATGGCTTTTCAACACTTGGTCCCCACCATTCTCTTCGTCTAATAACTGTTTTCTGTTCAGTGATTAATGATTTCATTTTATATAATTTATATAGATTTGCATTTTATTAAACAAATTTTACGTGTTTTAAAACTTTCTTTAAAGGAATAATTTCTATAATCAATTTTGTTAACAAAAGGTTTATAATTTTTTTTTATTAACTGATGTAAGGGGGGATGTATTGCGATTGTAAACAATTTTTCCAAATTATGTTTTCATCTGAATTTTCTACTGTTTTCTTTAAATTTCGTAGACACATTGTCCATATATTTACTTTTAGTTGAAATATTTTTATAAGAGAATTGAAATTAGATGGATTTTTGAAGGAGATATGTTTGTTATAAATAAACTACTACTTTAATGTAACGTATGGTTTATGTATTATTAAGGGATTTATAATAATAATAATAATAATAATAATAATAATAATAAGACCGTTATTCAATATCATATCAAATATATTTATTTACCTTAGGTTGGTATTTTGCCCACTAGAAGTATCTGCTGCATGCAGTTACTTGGGGAGTAGCAACCCCACGGGTTACTGAAATGTGTTTGGGTGTGTTGAGTTGTTGTATGCTGGTAGCTTGTGTAGCACGAGCGGTTTAGTAAAAGGGCGTGTAAGTATATATATGTTTAAGTGAGAAGTATCAGAAATAATAAATAATTAAGAAAAACACTGGTAGATAAATTAAATATATTATCTTTAATGATATTTAAATATTTCACAATATCACAACTATTATGCTTAATAGATCATTTGTTAATCTAGAATAAATGTTAATCTCTATCACTGGCATGAGTTTAAGAGAGCGATTCCTAAAGCAAGTGTTCTGGCGTTGAAAGCAGAATGCAGACTATACGAAGGAATGCCTTCTCTTATAAAACAGTTGGCCAAGTGGCATTGTATTAATTTAACGGATTCTAGAGCCTTTGTCTCTTTATAGCAATGACCTTAAATTATAGCACCTGGCTCTTTTCACTGCACTTAGATACATTTAAAATATTAACAAAATTCTATTTTTCAAACTGTAAAATATTCTAAATATTTTTCAAAACTATCATTTTTTTTTTTCATTTCTTTCTTACACTACATTAGCTCAGTACTCCATTCACTTCGTCAGAACAGTACACAATACACTTAAATTACATACACTATTCTTTACAGATAACGGCAACTAGGGTTTCCGCCCTGGTTATTTGGCGTAGCCAAGGAAGAAGGAAGGGATTAGCTCAGTGGTTGCGCGCTGGACTAGCAACGCGGAGGTCCCGGGTTCGAATCCCAGTATGCTGCCCTTAGATTTTCTCTTCCTAGGAGCCTCTACAACTCACTGTCATATGGTGTTAGGCAGTGTTGTCTGTAGCTAGAGAACACTGCTTGGAGGCCGGCTGTGCATTAGGCAAGGCTCCGGGAGGCACAATAGATCTTTCAGGTCGCAGTACAATAATCCCCTACAACAATCTACAATCTAGCTTGGTATTTACAAAGAATGTATAATAATAATAATAATAATAATAGAAGTCTCTATTTTCAATAGTAAAAAGAAAAACAAAAAGAAGAAATTACAATTCATTACAACCGACTATACTCATGGTTTTTTATAAACCGTCTGAGGAGTAACCTTACTTAAATAAAATAACAAAAAAATAGATAAATAATAGAAATAAATAATAATAATAATAATAATAAAGTGTGTACATATATATAGAGTATCAAAACAAAAACATAAATTAAATCTTCACCAGAAACTATCAATGAAATCAATAAATAAACAAAATAGCTAAAAGAAAATACAAAAATTAATTCTTTACCAAAAGTTATCTATAACTGTACTATACTGTGTTAATAATAAATAAGAAAAATGAAATAATAAATTTAATCTGTAATTAAATTCTTGTATCAGAAATTTCCGATACTGCCATGCGTGCTTGCAATAACTTATTAAATCGTTCCCATTTATTGGCGTTTAAACGCTCGTTTAAATTCTATTGTTGTTAATGATGTTTTATGCAAATACCTTTGCCTAAACTCAATCAAAATGGGACATTTACATATAAAATGATAAACATCCCCTTCCTCATTATTATTTACAAAGTGAACACAACTAAATTTCTTGTTTAAAGTTATATTTATTTAAGTTCAACAGCTCACATCTTATCTTAAATATCCAACTGACAATGGATGTGCCCACTTCACTGTAAAACGTAGTCATTACTATTTTGGATTCGAATTGTTTATACCATAAATGATGTTTACTATTGAACTTCATTTAATGATACTTAGCATTTAATTTCTCCATAATTTTTTTTTTTTATTACAGTATCCACTTTTATCTGGTTGTTCACTAAATTTATTAAATTGACATCGTACGTGGAAGATTATTTTTCCCATTACAAAGAATGTACAATATATACATGCACACACCTAGAATGCCAGAGCAGTTTTTTTTTAAATCAAGTACACTTGACAAAGATAATAACTAAATCACGTGACTATCTCATAATTCAGGAAAAATCATCACTATTAAAAAAACCGACAATGTAGAAAACTATTAATTCTGTTATGTAAACAACTATTACTATCATTATATATCCCTGTATTATTGGTATCACTATTTGCATGTCCTTCATTTTTCTCTAAGAAATTCCTTGTTACGTTCTACTATATAATTTAAAATAATTTAAATGTTTGTTTAAAACATAATGGAAGGCAATTTGAGTGTAATGTGTGGCCTGGCATCGGATTGCTAGCCTTAGGAATTTATTTTGAATACGCTGCAACTTTTGCATATTAGTGTTGCTAGGCAAAACAATAATGGTATAATGATAGCAATGGCTTAGCCAAAACTATATTATATAATAATAATAATTTGCAACATTCAGTGTTGACCGGTCTATTAAATAGTGGAAAATAAGAGTCCCTAATAAATGCTTTATCATCTTCCTATAATTTAAGATGACGTAGATTACTTTCTAAAATTTCTATTTCAATATATTTTACTGTTCTGTCAACTATATAATATTAAAGATAATTAAGGATGTTGTAAGGATGTTACAAAAATTCTGAGTTTGAAAAAATTGTTTGTTGAAAATGTGATTTTTTTTTGTCTCCTTAAAGCCATCAAACAAGTGTCTTGGTATGCCGATTATTCTTGAGGGTCTTATCACTTTTTAGGAATTTTATACACGAATATTGCTTTTGAAGATTTTCTGATGAAACCTGGAACGTTGCGCTATTTTGAAAGTGGGTGGAAGGACATGTAAAATATTCCCCCCCCCCCCCCACACCTCGTGGTCTAATGTTGTAGACAATCATTTAAATAAAATTTGTCAATTATAACAGTGTGAATAAAAACCGTAAAAAAACAAGAATAAAATGATGTCTATTTTTTTGAGTTGGACTTAACGTCCAACTACCAAATTATGTGTCGTGGACGGGGTTCGGAAACGTCTACTTCACCATAAACATTTTTTAACTAATATAAAATTTAGCAAGCTTTACGCGAGACTCGATCTGGGTAACTCCCAGTTACAAGTCCATGCTCATAACCACTACACCAACATCCGCTCTTTTTAATGTAGGTTTATAAATTCAAATTTACAAATTAAATATTGAAAACTACTTGTAAAATTGATTGAAAAATGCCATAAAATTATGGCAATTTAAGTGGGCTTTCTCTATTAGAAATTGGGTCCATTACCCAATTACCATATAATACTATTTACTCTAGAGAGTGAGATATCCGGTCATAAATTAATTATTTGACTGCTAGATATATATATATATCTTCATGACAGTTGCTATTGATATCTTAATTGTTTCAGATCTGTTATTTACAATCCGCTAGAATAATAGTAAGGTTGATGATTACATTATTACTGTATTTAATACATTATGTACACATGTTGGATCTCTGTCAATTGGATTATCGCTTAAGATCCATTACTTACTTACTTACTTAATCTTCTCTTGTCTACCGCATTTCGGTGTAAGAGTTCCCCTGCAGATACCAGACCAAGTAAACCGTTCCATGGCCAGCTGTCGTCTTCTGCTCCATCTTTGATGCCGTCTTCCCATTTCTTTCTAGGCCTACCCCGCGGCCTTTTCCTATGATCTGAGTCTCATGGCTTATTTTGGCCATCCGGCTTTCGTCCATTCTGCATACATGTCCATACCACCTTAATTGGCTCTCTTCAATGTACCTCTGGGCTGGCTTCACATCTAGGCTTGTTCTAATGGTAGCGTTCCTTATCCTATCCCTTCTATTTTTCCCCTCTATTCGGCGTAGGAATCTCATTTCCATTGCTTTGTAATTGGCTCTTATGTTTTGTTGTAAGAGTCCAAGATTCACTCGCATAGGTAAGGATTGGGATGAATGTGTTTTTAAAGATCGTTACTTCGTACCTTTGGAGATCTCTTTCTTGTTTATGAAGCCTTTTTTCACTGCATTGAAAAACCTTCCAGCGGAATAAATTCTTTCACGAATTTCAGTGTCGATTAGTCCGTTTTCAGTGATATGAGCTCCTAAGTACTTAAATGTATCTACTTGCTTCAACACTTTTCCATGAATACGGACAATTCGCCCATTTGGCACACTTCTCTTGCCTATCCTCATGACTTTCGTTTTATTTTCATTTATCACCATATTTATTTTCCTGAGTTCTTCTTGTAGCGCCAAAATGTTGAACTGAAGATCCCTTCCATCTTTTCCCAACACTACTATATCGTCCGCATACGCTAGCAAGGTATAGCTTATTGGGCGGAGATTACGGTAGCCGAAATTAAACTCTCTCATTTTTCTTTTTGCATTTCGTAGGGCTGTGTAAGGAGGACAATGAACAACAGAGGACTAAGGCTACATCCTTGTCGAATGCCTGAATACATCGTAAATTCCTTGGAGGTGTGTTATGGCAGCTTCTGACTGTACCTCTGTTTACTTTGTATAGGCTTTGTACAGCCCATCAAAGCCCGCTATCTACCCCAAGATTCTCCAATGCCTGGTCAACCTCGTTGCTCTTTACTCTATCAAAAGCCTTAGCCAAATCCACGAAGCAGCAGCTTATCTCCTTATCTTTCTCTATAAGCTTTTCGGAGATTTGTCTTATAGTGAATATGAGGTCTTGGGTACTACGCTGCGCGCGAAATCTGTACTGCTCTTCCTCTATCTTCTTTTCTAGCAGGGCTCTTAGTCTTCTTTCTAAAATTCGTGAGTAAATCTTAAGATCCATACAAAAGCATTTTAATTATATTACGGGGTCTTCCAAGAAATTAATATTTTGCTCTTTTAAATACAGAACTATTTTATTTTATATTCTTTTACTACTTGTAAGAGGAAGTATTGCGATCGTGTTAAATTATCGATATAGAGTTTTCACCGGAACTATACATCTGTGTGTGTACGTGTTTGTGGTTAACCGGAAGTACTACAATACTAAATGGTTTTTACAGTTTTTTTTTTGCAAGTTTCTCGAAAATAGCTCAAACGATTATCTTTAAATTTGTTATTTCGCGTATTCACATAATGAGCTACAAACTTTTTATTTGGAACATTTCTTCAGGAAAATTTCATTTAAGGAAACTTTTAGATGAGTGGTAGGGGATATGTTTTTTTATGAAGTGCTATTTTAGTTTATTACACAATTCTATCATCTAAATAATAATAATTAAATAATAATTATAATTAAATATGTTGCTGAAAGTTCGGAAGTTAAAGTATTTTTAGGAAGCAATTTTTTAATATTTTAAGGAAATGCATTTTGTTTTTCTGAACGGGTTTTTTTTTTTTTTTTTTTTTTTTGCTATTTTCTCTAAAATGGTTCCAGCGATTTTCTTTGAACTATGTGTGTAAGCAACACATATAAAGAGCTACAACTTTTATTTGTTAACATTTCTCCGGAAAAATTTATTTAAGCAAGCTTTTAAAAGTACTATTTTAGTTGATTTATTTAAATCTTTCTTCTAAAAATATTAATTAAAAATAAATAAAATTACGAGTATTAAGAAAATCATTAAACCGGAAGTGCGTTTATACTGGTTATTTCAGTTTTTTTTTTTTGCGATTTTCTCAATTACAAAACATCGTATTTCATAAAATTTCATAAAATTTGGTATGTATACTAATTATAAAATTTTTCAGTTACAATTTTATAAACTGCAGTAACAGAAATTTGTGTGAGTATTTCAACCAAATTTTCTTCTGGTTAACATTTTATTTTAACATTTTTCCAAAATTTTATCAAAAATTCAATTATAGATGGTCTTCCACCGGAATAAGTTAATGGAAAATTGAATATATTGCTAAACTTCCGTTTTTTTTTTTTTTCTACGATTTTCTCAATAACGATATCAACAGGTTTCGTTCAACTTGTAACACTAACTTCTGATTTGAGACATTTCACTCGGTTTGAAATTTTTTTTTGTCAAGAAATTCATTTTTCGAGATTCTGAATAAGCAACATTATTACTATATAGGTTTTGCCGGTAATATTAAAGGCAGGTAAATATTAAGTAAAAATTACAAGTTTAATGAAAGTTTGCTATTTAGAAACTATTTAGTATTGCAGTAAATATTTATATAGTAATTGCAAGGGAGCCCACCTACGTATGCTGTGAAAATGTTTGTTATCGAAAGTGACATAACCGAACGGATAATGCACTTATCCGTTCATTATAAATATTTATTTTGCACGCAAGCAGGATGTTTAACGCCACTGAAGTAGGTTTTTCTGAACAGAAGAGAGTTGTCAAAAAAGTTTAAAATTACTGTATTTAAGTTAACTTTTTTCCCAATCCTTAAGTATTCCTGTGAGTTATGGACCTAGACAACAAGAAATAAATCAAGAATATAAGTTCAGATTATTATTATTATTAATCACACCCACCTAGCTACCGTATCTAGATTGAGGACAAAACTTGGCGAAATAAAGTCTTAAACGTAACAATCAGGTCCAACCTGATTGTAAGGCCCGCCATTGTTATTATAGAGCAAAACAGGCTGAAATTGTTACGAATGGAATTTAACCGAATCGCCAATATAACTTACAAGACGAAACTGGTGGGCAAGCGGCGCAGAGAAAGACCCAGATTAAAACAGCTCTCTCACATTGCTTAGGCAGTAGACGAGAATCGATTATGATGATGAAATATAGGCTAATTAAATAATAGGCAGATGTCACACACGAGCCCTGTGAAGAATGGTCATCTTTAATACATTTAAAAACAAAACTAAACAATAACCTAAAATGGTTCAGATGATAATAAATCTAATCGTTTGTATCGTGGTATTCTTTCAAAGAAATGAATCATTTCTTGGAAAATAACCTTTATAATTTCCTAGAAAAACTTATTATCATTAGATAAAGTGAAGAATGTTGGATGTGTGAAAAGGAAATTAGGGGAAGTTTTAAGATGGTTGGACGAAGAGGAATGGAAGAAGTGATTGTTAGTTTTCTATATAGTAGCTGTATTGCATTTTTGGTAAGGGATAATGAAACCATCAATATAATGGCTTCTTTAAATTGTGTTTTATTTTTTTTATTTTATTTTTTTTTTATAAGTACAAGGCTATCTCATCAGTATGATGGCAGCTTTGGTGATTTGTTTTCATCATTATATCTCCATCATGTTACATAGTCTAATCAATAATCCACTACTTGTTTTAAAATAATAATTTGCTCCATCGAGTAGAAAATTTATACTAGAAAATCTTTATAACGATAAATAATTTAAAACTTTAAGAAAAAAAAATAAATTCAGTTAAAAACAATCGCCCTATTTTATTTATCTTGCTGCAATTTTCATAGTTTTAACTGAACGATTTTTAGTTGGAGTTTATACTAACTGTTTAATTGCCTGCTATGGTGAAACCGCATATTAACTAGTTTAGTTTACTCGTTGGTGTCGGCTTTACAAAAAAAAAAACAAAAAAACAAAACAAAAATAATTTTTGCATTTTTTGCGAGACCATAATTTTGTTATGCATTTAAATATTAGATTAAGATTGGCTATCAAGCTTATGCCGCGACCCATATCAGTCTATTGTGATACCCACAAGTTAGAGTACTCTGGCCAATCCTATCTGCTTAATTAGACTTTGGAGTCTGGAGGGGGGATTCCTGGGTGATCAGGGGATTCTTGAGAGCATCCACCGTCTCTAGGCCTGTCAGTTTTATTAGACAGGAGTCCTGGGATAGACTCTTCCGAAAAAAAAAAAAAAATTAATTTATAGAGATTCTTTGGGACTTTCAAATTAGGCTTAAATTTAAACTGCTGTTTTAAGCTTTGCTAAGTGGTTGTGAAAAAGAGCGATGCCGTATAATATAGTTAGTTACATTCAGGTTACTAACTTTAGTACATGGATGACACAAAAGTTTTGTCGGTGTTCGTACAGTACAATAAAATTGTATTTGAAAAATAACAACTTACAGCTCAATCCTCAAAGTATAAGCTCTCGCTCGTGTTGGACTGTTTTTGAGCCACCTATCAGCCAACTGTTGAAGACCTCGCAGATACCAGTCTTTATCTTTTGATTCGAAGAACACTGTGAACACCGTTTTTCGACTTCCTCCTGATTATTGAATTGTCTCCCCCGAAGAAAATGAGCCATTAAGTGAAACGAGTAATAGTCAAGAGGGGACGAGTCAGGGCTGTATGCAGGGTGTTGTAGAAGTTCTAGACCATTAAGTTCTTCAATTTTGTCCAGAGTTATTCTAGCAATATGAGGACGAGCATTATCTTTTGTTTTAGAAGAACTTTCTTCCGATTGACTAGGGCAGGATATTTCTGAACCAGAACTTCATACACCCTCTCCAGTTGCTAAGAATAAAGTTCTGCACGACCATCAGCAACCAGTTCAAAGTACACCACACCCTCAAAATTCCACCAAACACACAGCATAACTTTATGTGCAAACCTATCATGTTCTCACAAACGGATTCGGTAACTGGCCTAGCTTTAATCACTGCTTGTGTGTGTGTCAGGGTTGCGGTAAAAGATCCATTTCTCATCACAACTGACTAATTCTTTTCAAAAAAAACTGAGTGTCTTTAGGATTGATGAGCTTGGGCGGCCGTTAAATCATGAGGTACAAATCGGCAACTCCTAAAATTTCGTCCATAGGATTTGAGATGACAAGCGTATTGTTTCCCTAGAAGGCCCAAGAATAATCGACAGTTTGGCGGATTTTCATTAACTGCCCTTTCTGTAGCCTCAATGTCCCATTCAGATGGGCGCCCAGAAAACGTGGTTCATCTTCAAGGGTGGTGTCGCCGCTGTTGAAACGTCTAAACCAACGTTACGCAGTCCTTTCATTCACAACGTTCCTTCCCCCCTCCACTTCACATATTTTTCGAACAACATCCGCTCCAGTAAATCTTTGTTTCCAATAATGCCGCAAAAGCACACGAATTTCAATTTTTTCTGAATTCATATTAAAAAAGTAGCACATGTATTGATTTGAAAGAGATACGATAATTTAGTGAACAATTGTTGTTTGAAAGGTTCTCTTTCTGATAAACATGACTAGTTAAGGATTAAAGTCTGATACAGAACAGGACAGATAAACAAACAATTCCATTCAAGAACCAACAAAACTGTTGTGTCATCCGTAGAATATATATTGTAATGGCAGTAGAACTAAACGTTCATTTTGGAAAAAAACTATATCAATTAAAAATGTAATCATTGCCGTAAATTAAAGTAGTGTGAATGTTTCACAACAGATCTTTTATTGAAGTTTTTATTTCACATAAAAAAAAAATACACGGCACATAAAAATTTTACACATCAGCTTCATAGACCATAATTTGCTATTAAAAAAAACAGAATTATTAACTATGCCTACATATCTGATGATATTTGAATAGGGACTGTACCTCCGAATGGGAGACACTTGTTTGTTTGTACATTTGTGTGTTAGGCTGTAAATGTTAAGATTGTCATCCTTCAATGTTAAAGTTAGGTGGGCGGAGTTTAGAGTCAGTAAAATCGGATTTATTGCTATAGTTATTCCCAGATATAGTCCCTCACCCCCCCCCCCGAACTTAAGGACAACTTTTAATGACTCCTGCACCCATAAGCTTTAATAGACTCATTTGGCTCGCTCATTGTATGTATATACTTAGCATGTTTGTATAAACTAATACTTCATTGTATAAATTTTATTGAACTTTATTTGCTGCCAAATAAAATGTCCTATTAATTTACTTAATGCGTTCAAAATAATAGTGTAGGTGTAGTGTTAAAATATTACCTATATGAATAAAATTACGGTTTTATCTATAAGTTGTTTAGTTATTTATTTATTTATTTTTACTATATATTACTGCTGTTGCGATCAGTGTGTATTTTTTGTGTGTGAACTAAGTATCCCAAAAAAGAAAAGGCACAGGTAGCTCAAACAACACGAAGATATTGTTTGGCAGAATTCATCTACCTGAAATACGATTTCACCTATTGATTTTTTTTACATTTTTTACGCGATTTTCGTATCAACGGTTAGCTTTAAACTACAGTATTTAAATATATAAATGCCTATAACTTTATTTGAAAGTTCTTTGTGGTAAAGTTGATTTTTGTGGGATTGGGGGGGGGGGGGCAGGAACGTTATAATTTTTTCTCAAGTACTGTTTTAGTACAGTACATGGTTTGCTATAGAATATTAAGATACATTCTTTTAGGGGATAGTGCAGTGCTATCTAAAAGATCTATTGTGCCTCCAATCCGGAGCCTTCTCACTGCACTGTCGATCTCTGAACTGTGTTTTCTATTTATAGACAACATTGTCTATTATCATCTAACAGTGAGCTGTAGGTGCTCCTGGGAAGAGATAATCTAAAGGCAGTATCGCTGGATAAGCCTGTTATAGAATTAAACAGGCAGGTTTTTGGTCATTCTACCATTTATGGCGAGATGCTTTTACCGATTCCCATTACAGGTTTTCCTTCTGATAGGATGTTGAAGACTTTTGTCTTTGGTCATTCCTACGGGGTAAGGTTGCCTTCTAGGGAAGATTGGTTAACCCTGGGTCCGCCTGGGGTGATTCCTGGGAATTATCTCCAATGCTACACGGACGGCCCCAGGATGGATGGTAGGTCTGCCTGGGGCTGCCTTCTATTTTGAGACGGAAGACCATTTGGTGGTGCCTCTTGGTGAGTGGGCCACCTTTATCCAGGCTGAGGTTTATGCAAATCTTTGCTGTATTTTGGATGAGAGGGGCGTATCACTAATTTAAAAGGTGTTTGTATCTGCTCGGACAGCCAGGCTGCGTTGAAGGCGCCTTAGCTCATGTGTCTTCACTTGCAAATTGATGTTGGAATGTTCTAAAAGACTGGAAGATCTTTCTTCATTGAAGGATGTGCTTCTGGTCTGGGTTTTAGATCATATGGGAATCTTTGGGAATGAGGAGGTAGATAGGTTTGCCAAATTAGGCGCCTCTCTCCCTTTCATTGGTCCAGAGCCTGCTGTTGGTGCGTCTTCTGGCACATGTTTGTCAGGCTTCCAGACGTGGATAACCTGGTTGGCTTCCTCATTGGGCGTTGTGGTTTAAGGAGACATCTCTATACAATGGGACTCATGTCTGTCCTCTTTTGTAGAGTTTGTGAGACGGAGGAGGAAACATCCATGCATCTGATGACGGAGTGTTTGGGCTGTAAGGAGATTAGTTTTAGAACCTTCGGCCGGAATAGGATGTCGGTAGAGGATCTTAAGCTATGTCCTTTTAAGGTTTTGATCCGATTTGTTCGGTCTGTGGTGAAACTTAGACTGGGTAAAACTGGGTAAAACCTGGGACTGGACTTTTTTTCCAGACGCAATAGTTGTTATTCTTTAGGGGTTGCTATATGGGCCCAGGGAAGCTTTGGATAGCGTAGGGTTTCGCCCTCCTCTTCCCTGAATATTATTAATAATAATCGCTGGATTAATAATTAAAAGCGCTTCTAGAATTCCAAGTTTGAATACCGGAAGTGTGACTTTACATAATTGATTTTTTTGAGTTTCTTGGATTAACTAGTTGTCGATATCAATTCTTGTTAAAGTTGGGAATGTTAACTGCATAAATATAAACGAATCTTTTGTACATAAAACATTTTCTAGAATACTATAGATAAACCATGTTAAGTCAATCCACTTATTCATTATTGTCATGTAATGCAAGTCTAATCTAAACTTTGGTTAATACTCGCAAGTTATAAGAAAATTTCTTCTTTTGAATTTTTAGAATTTCAGTGTTAAGTCACACGCGGAAGTCACAGGTTCCAGTGTAAGTAGTGCTGTCCTTAGATTTTTCTCTTCCTAGAAGTCTCTACAGTTTCTGTTCTCTTCCTGTTTTCTCTGCAAAGAGAAAATCTCGGCGACAGTGCATTGAGATGGCTCCGAGTATCAATTGCCAAGGATGTTGAATATTAAAAAAAAAAATTAAAATTAAAGTTTACACAGTTATATGTTGTAGTTAGGTCTGCAAAGCTGGAATATATCTCTGATGTTTACACATAAATCACAAATTTCTTTAAACTTAATGATATCCAACAAAATTGATAGATCTCTGTATTCATAATTAATATAACAAAATTAAATATATCTGTCGGTGTTTTTATGGACAAAATCGTAGAAAACAGAAAAAAATAAATAAAAACTGTTCAGTAAAAATGCATTTCCGGTCAAAACGGTTTTCTTCAAATTCTCAATTTTCGTCAACATATTTAATTATAATTAATATCAATTTAGATGATGACAATTATATAATAACTGAAATAGCACTTTTAGAGGAAAACATAACCCCATTTCTCCCCCTAAAAAAAGGCCCCCTTAAAGGAACTTTTCCAGAGCAATATTTCAAGTAAAAGTTGTAGCTCATTATATTATTTAGCTGTAGTTTGGATACTCTTAAATTTTAAAGAAAAACTCACTGTCCAGACTCCGTAGCCAAACAGTATGTTTGTAAGTTTTCATTTTCTGCGATCTTTAATTTTTGAGCTTCACATACACAAACACAAAGGCCATTTTCTAAAAAAAAAAAAAACACCTTTTCGAACTCAGCGGGATTTCAAAAGATGTATTTCCGGTTAAAAAACACGATATAGAAAATTTTCCACAATACTTTCTCTTACCAGGAGGAGTAAGAGAATGTAAAAAAAATTGCAATGATAGCAAGTCATGTGTGTGTGTGTGTGTGTGGTGTGTGTTTGTTTGATCCCAGATTTTTTTTATTTTTTATTTTTTTTTTGAAAGGAAGAAAGTACTATAGATTTAAAAGACAAGGTTCAAGAGTTCTTATGTTTGACTTGCTTTAAGTAAAAAGTTGTAGCTTTCATGCTTTGTTTTTAGGAACGTTTATGCATCTTTAAAATCACTTTCGTCCAACGAAAATTAATGTTACTGTAGATGTAAATAAATAAAAAAAAAGAAGAAAATAATAATGGACTATAGGATGGATGGATGTTAAATATGTATGTAACACTAGATAAGGAAAATAGTACTATTCTTAAAAAGAAACTTTCTTTTGTGAGTTCTTCTTATATTAAAGTAAAGTAATACTTATTTCTTTTTTGGGAAACTTTATGTCTGACAACGGATTAAGTATCATGGATGGAAGAAGATTAGTGTAATGTAGCTTTCTATGAATTACACCTATTATCAAAGTTCACTGCTTTTTATTTCTCATATAAGAACGGTGACACGTTATGTTATGTGAAGTCCCATTATAGAAATTCAAGAAGTGATTATTAGGGTAATCCTTTTCTAAGGCTACAAATTTCTGCGATTTTCTTGTCTCTTACTATTCCAATTACTACCGTCTTACTTATACCGTCTTACTTAATTTAGATAATTGGGTAGACCTGTCCGAAAGAAATTCGTAAGGAACAAAAGTTCGATAGGATGCGGTAATAGTATTTATATGTCCTTAATTTACCGTAGTGATTTATAAAATTTGTTTTTTAAGGGTTCCAATTTTTGTACTTTCATTTATTTTAAAAAGAAATATCGATAACTCTTAAATACAAAATAATTATTTTTGTAATAGTCTGCCAATGGTTTTTGAATATATATTCATAATTTTTTTTTTTTTTTTCACTTTATTAGTAATATTTACAACTGCAACTAAATTATGACGTAATAAGAAATTTGATGAAACATGTTTGTGTTCAAGTGTTAAATAGCTTGATCGAGAAATCTACCCAATGGTGAAACTCTTTCTCTCTTTGAATACTAAATACACTCATCCTAGAAGGTCTTTAGGTCATTTCCGCTTCAAGCGACGAGGAGAATTGTCAGGTAGATGAGTAGAGAGAGAGAGCTGACATTTTCCGTGATAACCTGCTTCATTTTGTACTCATCGACCGGTTTCAGGCGTTCGCCCATCTTCAGGATGCGTTTGTCAGATAGTGTGATAACACACTGTCTGAAAAAACGCATCCTGAAGATAGGCGAACGCCTGAAACCGGTCGATGAGTACAAAATGAAGCAGGTTATCACGGAAAGTGTCTCTGATGCTTTCCAGCTCTGCGGAACCAACCACTACACAACAACAGTCATTGTGTATAGGTTGATTAGAAATTATAATAGGTTACATTAAGAATTTTATTGTAGAATTTTTTATTGTAGTGATAATATCCGTTAGAATATTGGAATGTTTGGTTGAGCCCCACACTTTTGCTCCGTATGAAAAAAAAAAAAAATCGATCTCAACAGTATCTTGTAGATAGTTTGTGATTCATCAAGTTATGATTTACGATCATGTATTCTAGAAGTATTTCGTAACGTCTATATTCTGTCATTTCAATCGAGTTTATGTATTCCAGCTTCATCTCTTGTCAATATATTGTTGACGTTTTTCTGAACTAGCTACTATAAATAGTTGCTAAGTGGGGTTCGGCTTAGATAAAACCATTAAACTTCTAACAACACCAATTTATTGTTCAACACAATAAATTACAAATAAAACATTTCAATACACTGTATAAACCAACAAAGGTTCTTTCTGTTTACTTTTTCTTCACTTTCAACAAGCGCGCACTCCATTAGTATAGCAAGAGTCTTTCTCTTGAGCTGTTCTTTTTCTGTTTATATCACTGGAGAAGGTTCTGGAAGTTTCTCGAACATCTAGGTCGCGGTAGTCCGTGAAAGACCGCTGTAGAAGAATCTAGAGGCGCCCCGCTAGCGCTTCCCAGCGGCCACGAGGAGAACTTGAGGTGCCTGCTTTTCCTTCTAGATGGCACTAGATTGCCCCAATCATCGTACTAAGTAAGCTGGAAGAATAGTAATGCCGTTCAGATAAATAAATGGACATACAGATTTTCTGAAAGGAAAGGTATATAGACAGATTTTTATTCACTTATTTTTATTTCCCACTCATGAAACCAGATTTCCAGAAGGTGTATTTTGAAGATATTTTGTTTTGAATCATGGATTTTATTGTTTCATTATATCACTAATTTCATTACATCTTACTTCAAATATGTTTTATAACATTATTATATCAGAGATATAGAAATTTTGTTTTAGCCGTTTTTCCTAGTGCTTTCTTAACGATTAAGTACATTAAGTACAGCCATAATTCTATATTAAGTTGCTTTATTGTGGATTAAGCACAATAAAATTCCTTTTAACTATTAGAAACAAAAATTGTAACTAAAATATTAATTTTTTTTTTCTGCATCAGATGAATAATAAGAATATATTAATTCTAACAAAATCAATGTAAAAAATTGCACTCATAATCTTTAGAGGGCAAAAAAAAACTTTTTTGTTAATATCTAAAGATAAGAAATTTCGAAAACTTATTTTCAATTTTAACACATTTTTAAGGTTTACCAAAAAATTGCGAAATTTAAAATGAGAAAATCGTGAAAATGTGAAGAAATCATTTAGTAAAGTGTTAAAACACTCCCGCACTCCCGGATATCAGATTTTTTCAAACTCGGAATTACAACAACATATTTAATTCTAATTAACATTATTTAAATGACAAAATTGTCTAATAAACTGAAATAGCAGTTAAGATGAAAACCTAACCCCACCCCCCGCACAGAAATGCCCTTAAATGAATTTTCCCGGAGAAATGTTTCAAATAAAAATTGTAGCTCTTTGTATGTGTAGTTGATACCATCAAGTTTAAAAGAAAATCGTCGGAGCCATTTTTGAGAAAATCGTAAAAACGTAAAATAACCAACTAGTAAAGTGGTACTTCCGGTTGAGGAATTTTGACAGATAACCCACCATGAGATCCTATGGTGATACCTAAACGTAATATCAGGTTTCAACTTTCTACGGTTTTTTTTGTTTTTGAGCTATGCTGTTCACATACACATTTGTTGTTCAGACCATTTGCTAAAAACTACTTTTTTGGACTCAGGGGACCTCAAAACGGATATTTCCAATGAAAACTCAATATCGAAAATTTGATACGATCACAATACTTCCTCTTACTAGGAGTAAGAGGAAGTAAAAAAAATAATTATATGTATATAATTGTTTTTTTTTTAATATTTGCTCGCTTTCTTGTTTACCGCAGTGCACGTGTTCATATTTAAATGTTTAAAAACAATTTGGGTTTAGATCAGGTCTGTCCACTACTGCTCAATTAACCAGAGTTGTGGACGATATAACTGAGGCGTTCAACCAGCGCAAACATACGGGTATGATCTTGTTGGACATCCAAAAGGCATTTGATACTGTATGGCACTGCGGATTGGTTTGTAGACTGATGGAATATAATTTCCCTTCTTATATTATTAAGGTAATTAGCTCTTACCTTAATAATAGGGAATTTCGAGTATCTCACAATATGGCTTTATCTCAACCTCACAAAGTGACTGCAGGAGTTCCACAAGGATCTATTATAGGACCAGTCCTTTTTCTCATTTACCTTAACCTCCTGCCACGCCCTAGGGATGTCAGACTGGCCCTCTACGCGGACGACATAGCTATTTATGTGTCCTCTTGGAGACTGGATACAATTGTTAACCGTTTGGATAGGGCTATGCTCTGCGTCGAGAGGTTCTGCAGTAGGTGGAAAATTAAGATAAACTCATCCAAAACTGAGGCTGTTTTGTTCACCAGGCGCAGGCCGGCGTTGTATCGGCGTGTCAGTTTCGGAGGTCAGCCAATACCTTGGTCTGCCACTGTCAGGTATTTAGGCGTGGTTCTCGACCAGAGCCTCACCTTTGCTAACCACATAAGGGATAGAATCAACAGGGGAAAGGCAGCCATACGTGTGTTATTTCCCTTGTTTTGTAGGGAGTCTAAGCTCTCCCAAGAAAATAAGCTCTTGCTTTACAAGACAGTGGTTAGACCAATGTTATTATATGCCTGTCCCTCTTGGAGCTTGGCATGTCGATCCAGTGTCGCCTCGCTGCAGGTGATGCAGAATAAGTTTCTGAGATTGGTAACTTCCTCACCCAGGTATACCCGAATCCTTGACCTGCACGTTTCTACAAAAATTGATTATGTTCAAGAATATATCAGAGTTGCCACAGAGAAATTTTTTGACAGGTGCAATTTAAGCCCTAATCAACTCTGCAGAGTAATAGGGGATTATGACTTGGGGGTTGTGCTCAGGCACAGGAGAGTGAGGAGCGCTGTATTATAAAGAAATGGCCGCATATAGCTTGGGTTTTTTTAAATTTTTCCCTAATCATTGATATAATTAGGCTTCAAATAATGTATATATTTACCGTTAGGAGGTTATAGCTACTAAAGCGGACACTCCTGAGTTTTGTACATTTTTGTAAATTTATTGTAAATAAAATGATTTATCTCTCTCTCTCTCTCTAAATGTTTAAAGTGGTTGGGGTGGGGGTATCTGAAATCAGGTGGACTGGTTTTAGTTAGGATTTTTTGGATTCTATCGAGCTCGAGACATGTGAAATAGTATCTGAAATGAGTGAGTTAATAGCAAATTTAGATAGTGAAAATGTTGATAGAAAAAATATAGAGGAGTGGATAAAACAGTTGTCATGTGATTGGAGGTTTTCAAATAATGAGTAACGCGGATATTATTTCTGATCTCATTCAGCCAGCAAGAGAAATTATCACTCGCATTATTCACCATACGGCCTTGAATTCTGTTTACACTTTGTTGAAGTACATCGACGAATGGGAATTCGTGTATAACGACATAATAGCTCTTAGAAAAATTCGAACTGATATTAAAAAAATCTGGTGTGAAACACTCACACAACTTTCTCTTACTTCAAAATGATAATTGACAAATTTAATGAAGTTCGTCGAAAACTGAAAAACTGTTCAGTAAAAGCGCACTTCCGGTTTACTAATTTTCTTGAAACTCGGAATTTCCGCCATCTATTTATTTCTAAATAATTATGTTTGGATGATAGAATTGTATAATCAACTAATAACACTTTAATGAAAATCTAACCCCACCCTTCCCCTAAAAGTGCCCTTAAATGAATTTTCCCAGGGAAAAGTTTTAGATAAAAGTTGTAGATCTTTGCATGTGTAGTTGATATACTAAGTTTGAAGAAAATCGTCGGAGCCATTTTAAAACGGAAAAAAGTAAAAAAAAAAGTAAGTAATATGGGTACTTCCGGTTGAGGAATTTTGACAGATGACCCATTGTCAGATGCCATGCTGATACCTAGACGGAATATCAAGTTTCAACTTTCTACGGTTTTTCGTTTTTGAGCTATGCTGTTCACATACACACAGACACACACCATTTGCTAAAAAACACTTTTTTGGATTCAAGGGACCTCAAAACGGATATTTCCGGTGAAAACTCGATATCGAAAATTTGACACGATTACAATACTTCCTCTTACTAGTTAAAAGATTCCTGCAAACAAACCAAAATCACAGATTTTCTTACTAATAATGAACATTAAATATGTTAAAATAATTGTCTGCCTTAGAAATGTATAATATGTTGTATTTTAGAAATAAATAATTATAGTTCGGATTATCCGTGTTTTTCAATTATCCGTGCTGCCTCTCCCGGATAATCGGAAGTTTACTGCATTATTGAATTTTCATGTTCATGAGTAATTTTAAGTTCTGTGTTAGGCGCCGTAGTAGTTGGACCGCCAAGCAAGGGTGTATTGCGTGCTACTGTGTTCGGGTCCTAGTGTTCACTAAAACATACTAGGCTTATGTTTTTGTTGAATTATGAAGACCAGTGGGCCTAGTATACTTGGTGATGTAATTGTTTACATCTAGTACGTGTATCTCTGTGTCTATAAAAAACGTCTTATAAAGAAATTTCTGCTTGGGCTATCCAACCAAAATGTCGTCAAAAGAGCTAATAAGTTTCCTAGGAATAGCCAAGTAGAGAGGACATTCGATCACAGCTGGCGAAATGGATTGCGTGCGTTCAAATCAAGCGGGTGGGATTCTACATTAAAATGTAGAAAGTTCAATTTGATCATCAAGTTTTAACTTTCATATTGAAGTAGATAACTTATTGAAAGACCCTCATATGTTTGGTGTAAATTCTGCTTTCATGGGGGGGACACATTGCTCATCATATTTTATTTAATTTACAATATTAGTTTATTTTAATTATTTTTTTCCCCCCCTGCTAGAAGAGTTGTTCCTGAATATTTTCCCCAGTTAAGAAACACGGTTCAATAAGCTGAAAAATTCCCTAAGGTTATTTAGCAGTGGGGTAGCATTTGTTTTGTATTCGTTGATATTCCACAACTGTGTTACTGGTCAAAAAAGAAAAGAAAAAAGTGAAGGTTTTAATGCCATGTCCTGGGGTAGGCGGAACAGTTCTTAGAACACCCCAAAAAGCTCCTTGAATATGTATAACCATAGTAGAGAAAGAGTATTTTAATATTAAAGGGAAAGAACGTAGTAGAGTTTATACGGATATCTAGAAGGTGTTCTGAATGAATATTCTAAAAGTTTTTCTTTCTCTCGCAGAAACACTAACGATTTCCACAAATCCTTTTTCCAGTCAAATATTATTACATTTTATTCTTAAAAAAAACAAAAAAAACAAAAATAAAACTTTATTCATTTTTTTTGTCGTAAATATAATTAAATTTGTTTATAAATAAATTTATTTAAAAACAAAAATAAATACAAAAACAAAAGAATTCACTTTCAATTTTAAGCGTCAGCTAAAAAAAGACAAGCCAAAAAGAGATTTAAAAAATTTCACCCGCGGCGCTTTTAACGTTATTAAACTGATATTAAATTTTATTTTATACTGACAAGACTATTTTTAATTAAATCCATTTTATTTATTTATTAAACTGTTTTGGTTAGAGAATGTAATCAAATTTATTACTTATTTTATCATTATTACTTTCTCTTACTCCTAGTAAGAGGAAGTATTGTAT
>JAAEAF010007092.1:0-62001 GCA_011037195.1 Triatoma infestans
ATGTATTTGGTTTTTTGTTTGTGTTTCATGTTATAATTTTGTTTTTTCTTTAATTTTGTTTTATATTGTTCCTGAAGAAGACAAACAAAGTTTGTCGAAACGTCGAATTGTCAGTTATTAAAAAAACAATTACAAAATTTATTTTTTGTTTTTTTTTTTTACCATCAATTGGTCGAGAAGCCAACTAATTTTTGTTTTCATAAAAGTTATAGATATTTATGTATGTAGATAGAATACAAGTTTAATGAAAATCGTTGGAGCGGTTTTCCAGAAAATAGCGAAAAACTGAAAAAAAAATTCAGTAAAGTTACATTATTTCTGATTGGTAGATTTTGCCCGAAATCTTTGCGGTGGTAATACTTAAACGGTGTGATATATCAAGTTTAAATTTCCGTCGATTTTTCAGTTTCGAGATATTTCGTTAAAACATACATCCACATAGACCAGTTTCAAAAAAAAAAAAAAAAAAAAACCTATTTAATTTTAAAGTATAAATTTTGTATGGGGGTTTTCTCCCTCTGGGTTATACAGAAATGGCACGAACATTTTTTTTTTTATCTTTTAATTTTATTTATTTTCTGTTCGTTTTCAATTTTTATTTTCTTTATCTACTTCTTTAACTTAGCAGTTTTTCTGGAAATTTCTGAAATATTCAGATTGAAGAAACAGTGCAAAAGGTTGTTCTTTAACCACTGGGATGTCAATTTAATCAAGAAATTCATAGAACCAAATTGTTGGAGTAATCATTTAATTTAGGAAAATATCTGGCTATTAGTTAATACTTTTATATGGATTAATAAACTGATTGTAAACCATAAACTTATTTCAACTGGTATATTTTAATATTAATCAGTAATAATCATTTTATCATTTCATATTATATCCATGATATTTATTCTAGGAATTCATTTGATTGGTAATTTGAATTCATATAAATATTCTTTTATTAGGAAAAACGGGGGGTGGGGATATAATATAATTAAATTAAACTAAATTGAAAAATATTTAAGAGTAAATATTTATTTTATAAAATAATTACATTTTCATCAATTTATTTTAGAATATTTTATATAGTGTAAAAATCTTTTGTCAATCTTACATATCTTATAATTTATACGAGATACTTTTAGGAACCTCTACAGCTTACTGTCCGGTGATGGACAAAGTGTTGTTTGTAACGATGAGAACACTGTCCGGAAGCTGGCAGTGCACTGAGAAGGCACCGAGCGCTAATGACCGGACATTGAATACCTATCCGGACATTAAATACCTATCTACCTATCTGCTGCCACCTTGTGGGGGAGTGGCTAGGAGAGTATAAGGAAGTGCGGATCTTCTCCGATAGTCAAGCTGCACTAAGGGCTTTGAGTAAGCCTTGGTGGAGTTCGAAATTAGTGGGAGAATGTCGGAGGAAGCTCAACGCTTTGGCTCGGAGGGGTAAGGTGCATCTCTATTGGATACCCGGACATGCGGGAATAGAGGGCAATGAGAGGGCGGATCGGCTGGCCAGGGAGGGATCATCATTACCATTCTGTGGTCCTGAACCAGCCCTGGCCGTTACAAACACGTTTCGCGACAAACAGATTAGACTTTGGGAGACGAGAGCTTTGGAGAAACGCTGGGGGGACACGCAGGGGTGCCTCCAAGCTAAAAGATTTATAAAGGCAAGCAAGCAGGGAATTTCGGAGTATCTCCTGTCTCTTAGTAGGACGGGTTTGAGAACCTTGGTAGGGATAGCGACTGGACACACTTGGGTGTCCAGTCACTTGTTTAACATAGGGAGGACGCGGAGTCCCATTTGTCAGAACTGTGTTGACGGAGTTAGGGAAACGGTGTATCACTATTTATGTCAGTGACCCCGTTTTGCTGGATCTAGGTTTCGTATATTTGGGAGGACACCACTCCCGCAGGATTGCCTGGGCGAGTTGGAGTTTAGGGATATCTTGGGATATTGCAGATTAACCGGCAAGTTACCGGGGGAGATTAAGGGGTTACGGGGGGTATCGGGGGATAAGAGCCACATAGGCTTAGGTCCCGCGCCATTAGGCACCCGAATATTATAATTATTATAATCTACCTATCTATTTGTATAACTGTTTAGATTCACATTTGTGGATAATATCTGGATTGTGTCCATCTTAAACTGCTACCTTTTCCTTTTATCGTTCCAGTTACAAAGTCTATTTAACGCCAAAGTAAAGATTTTGAAAGTAAATCGTCTTTCATATTAAGAGCTTAGATATCTCAGTAGATCATAAATTGACGTATTATGTAGTGGAATAAAGCTAGGCCTTATTGATAAAATTCACCACCAAACGTTGAATTCAATAGTTCCATTCTAAATAGTGTCATATCGAGACACTACATCCTGCTTCCAAGTGTACATCAATTAAAAATATCCTACCAAGAGTTAGACTAAATAATTTCATTCCTAGCTGTTCGTAGGCTTTAAGCGTACTTCAACTATGTATTACCTCCTCTGTCATGCCCTGTGCAATGGTATTGGCGAATGAGCTTCAATTTGGACAGCTAAGGTTATACTTAGAAACTGTATTTAGATATACAGTAAGACCCCGCTTAACGCTGTTTCGTTTAGCGCTGTTACGGTTTAGCGCTCTTTTATTTCAACCCGGGCATTCCCAGAAATTGCTCGCAGCACTAGGGAGATTTCCCAATGGACCAAGGCGTTATATCCAATTTTAAGACTTATTACTTGCGGCGAACATTTAAGCAGATGTTTGAAAAAACAGACGGAGAAGAGAAGCAATCAATAAGAGAATTTTGGAAAAACTACAATATCATGAATGCTGTAGCAAATATAAACCTTTCTTGGAATGAGATAACAGAAAGATCTTTGAAAGGAGTATGGAAGAACATTTGGCCAGATTTAAGTAAGAGCGAAGACATTGGACACTCTGTCGATATGGATGAAATAGTGGAAGAAATAGTGGAATTGGCGAAACAAACCGGTTTAGATGAGGTAAATGTGGAAGACGTCGAAGAAATAGTTCAAGAAACAGCAGCTAGTCTTTCTAATGATGAGCTCAAGGAATTAACTGAGCAAGAAGAAAACAAAAATATTGAGAGTAGTGATTTCGAAGAAGAGCAAAAAGAACTTTCGATGGCGTTTATAAAAAGGAGTTTGACCACTATAACTGAAATTATGGACCAATTTGTTGAAAATGATCCAAATTTTGACAGGAGTTCAAAAGCAAGACGGGGTGTTATAGATGCTTTATCCACTTATCAACAACTTCTAACAGAACGCAAAAGGAAAACGCAAACTACATTAGATGCCTTCTTGACAAAAAGGCAGAAAATTGGAAACACAGAATAGACTGAATGATCTGACTGACTTACAATTTTATTGTTTTTATAAGTATATTCGTTTATATTGTTTTTATTTTTGTAAGAAATAAATGTTTGGTTTTATTTTTATTTAAAAAAAACATAATTATTAAATTTTATACCTAACCAATTTTCTATCCATCTTCCCCTAACCCCATTATTTACATGTTAAGATAGCCTCGTTTAGCGCTGTTTCGCATTACGCTCTACATTGATGGAACGTATCCTACGCGTTAAGCGGGGTCTTACTGTAGTTCAAACTTGGTATGAGGGTTAAACCCATCAACCTGAAGGTGTGACTTTCTTGAAAACGGCTCCAAAGATTTCTTTTTTTTTCATTAAACTTATTATTACTTTAGTCCTCACTCGTTGGTCTAGTGGCTAACGCACTCGCCCTTTCATGCGAGAATTCCAGAGTTCGATTCCCGTGAGGGCAAAGTCGGTGTTGACCCAGCATCGTGATAAAAAGTGGGATGCTACAGTTAGTAGCGCCCCAGGTAGCAAAAGCCGAACTTAACGGCGTGGGAACTGCGGCGTGCTTACCACACGCCCCTCTATTCAAACGCCGTCTGGCAAGCGTTGGTCCTTCTCGTGGGCTGTTGCGCCATAGGTTTTTTTTTTATTATTATTACTTTATTTGTAATATTTTACCGGAGATGATTTATTTTTTTTTTATTTCTGAGAGAATAGAAGCGTTATGCTTTCCTGTAAAGTGAAATATATCACCTACATAATATTAATATATATTAGAAAAGTTGATAAATTTTTGTATTTGAAGAAAATTATTTAACCTAGATATATATCTTTGTCGAATAGTTTATTTATTTATTTATTTTCTAATAAACTATTATAACGATTTTCTTTAATTTGGAAGGCCTACTACTCTGATAAAAACGTATACATTTTATTTGAAATATTTTTTCGAACAAATTGATTTTAGAGGTTTTGTGTGTGTGGGGGGGGGGAGAGGTCTGTTATTTGGGTATAAATTTAAATTCCATAAGCTTAGTTGGTTTCGACAGTTGGTGCTTGCTCTACATGAAGTTCGCTCAATATACTCCTATCACCTTTTTATATTATCTTACTCCTAGTAAGAGGAAGTATTGTAATCGTGTCAAATTTTCTATATCAAGTTTTCACCGGAAATATCCGTCTTCAGGTCCCCTGAGTCCAAAAAAAAGTGGTTTTTTAGCAAATGGTTTGTGTGTCTGTATGTATGTGAACAGCATAACTCAAAAATGAAAAACCGTAGAAAGTTGAAACTTAATATTCTGTTTAAGTATCACCATGGGATCTGATCCTACGTTATCTGTCAAAATTCTTCAACCGGAAATATCACTTTATTAGTTGATTTTTTTTTTTGCGTTTTTCTCAAAAAAATGGCTCCGATAATTTTCTTCAATCTTGGTATATCAACTATATCTACAAACAGCTACAACTTTTATTTGAAACATTTCTCTGGTAAAATTCATTTAAGGGCAGTTATGGGGGAGACGTGGGGTTAGATTTTCATCTAAAGTGCTATTTCAGTTTATTATACAAGTCTATCATCTAAATAATGTTAATTAGAATTGAATATGTTGTTGCAATTCCGTGTTCCAAAAAAAAATCGGATAACCGGAAGAGCGTTTACTTTACCACTTTACTATATAATTTTTTCACTTTTTTGCGAATTTCTCAAAAATGGCTCCGACAATTTTCTTGAAACTATTTATATAAACTAAACATACAATGATCTATAACTTTTATTTAAAACATTTCTCTGGGAAAATTCATTTAAGGGCACTTTTAGGGGAAGGGTGGGGTTATATTTTTCTCTAAAGTGCTCTCATAGTTGATTATACAATTCTATCATACAAACAAAATTAATTAAAAATAAATAGATGGCCTAAATTCTGAGTTTCAAGAAAATTGGTAAACCGGAAGTGCGCTTTTACTGAACAATTTTTTTCAGTTTTCGACGAATTTCATTAATTTTTTTTTATATCGAACTAACCTAAACTTTGTAAATGTTCCATTTTTTTAAGGAAAATTTTGTTAATTAAATTGTATTAATAAAAGTAATACATCAAATTTTTTATTTGCGAACTATAGAAAAAAAATTAGGTATGAAACACTCACATGACCAACCTTTTTTTATAGCAATTATTATAATTCTAATAGACATAAAATAATTCCTCAAACTTGCAATGTTTATTATTGGTTAAACTAGTTTACGTGTGATAATGATGACGGAAATTAGTTTTGTGTACTAAAAAAACGTCCACTGATTCAACACCTTAGCATGGCTTTGTAACCTCGTGTTTTTTTTTTTAAATTTAAACCTAACTCACTGGTTCCACGGAACAATATTGAAATCAATATTTAGGGCAAAAAGTTACAAATAAATATTATTGGTTTATATATATATATATATATATATATATATATGTGTGTGTGTGTGTCTGTGTGTGTGTGTTAATAGGATCTGAATTATTAAAGAAGAACGAAGAAGCAGACATAAAATGAATAAAACGTTAGTTACTCCCCACCTAGGCTAAACTAGGAAGGGAGAACTCGATTCATATAAATAGAGTGGCAAGTGAAGAGTTCAGAGCAGTTTTTACGATAATTATGTTAGTAGAGTTTTTAGGGTTATATTTTATAATTTTTTTTTTTTTTACTCAAGGTTTTTGTAATACACATTTCAAATAAGAAAACACCAAAAAATTTAAGTCTTCAAATAATATAAATTCTTATTTTCCTTATTTCTTCGACGTTTCGTTGTCTAGCTACGTTATTTTCATGAGGATTAGTATACAGAGTAATCACACATAGTATATAGATTATCTCCATCATTTAGAAATTTTTTTTATTCCTTGTTAATTACGTTGTATAAACCACAGATCATTATTATTATTTAAATCGTCCAATTTTTTATTATTATTTTTGAGTTTTAACTGCAGTTGATGACGAAGAAAGATGATGAGATAGTTTATTGTTTTAATTTTATAGAAATATGTGTAGAATTTTTCTTAATTAAGTTGCCATATACATTTCTATTGATTGAACATGTTTTTTGTTTTACTATGAGTTATTTTAATATGTTATTATTAATTTTGTGGAACGCCTGAAAACATTTTGCGAATGCTACTACTTAACCATGGATATCTCTTATAGTAGACTCTACTAGATGTCGAAGAAATAAGGAAAATATTAATTTATATTATTTGAAGACTTAAATTTTTTTGGGTTTATTCTTATTTGAAAAACAACCTTGACTAGAAGAATTTTACGACAGTTTTAGAACAGTACATCCAGTAAGCAACCTATCTATCTATCTTCTTATTACTCAGCCAGTCTGACTCTCCATTATTCCAAGCTATCAAACTTCTATTCAACTTATAAAGTCCTTGCAGTTTGTGTGTTCTATTCACTATACAATGTTCAGCATATCATCTAGTTTATTTCTCTGAAATCCTTTCTCTCTCTAATTCTCACTCTGTCTCCGTCTTAAATCTATTGTGCAAGAGCTTTCCAAAATTAAAGGAAATTATGAAAGGATAGTTTTCGTGAAAAATTGAAAGCTATAGCTAACATTTTCTGGGAATAATTTAATTTTTGGAAGTTGAGGTGGGTTTATATTTTCCTCCTAAGTGTTATATTAGTTTATTATGTGATCCATTATATTAGGTTATATTGAATAGAATTAAAGTGTTGCCATTCATTTCATGTGTTAAATAAATCGGATGAACGGAATGGGCATCTTTACTGTACTGTACTTTTTTTTTAGTTTTCTGTGATTTTGTTCATGAAAACATCAAGGGATTTATTTGTTAAAGTTCGTCTTATCACTTTTGTTCGTAACATATTTTTCCGAGAAATTCATTAACAGAGGTTTTAGGGAAGGGAAGAGATTGTGATTTTTTTTTTTTTTTAAATGCGTTTTATTAGGTTTATATTCTTTTTTATTATGTACATTGTATTACAATGTACATTGTAATCCATACATGTATTATTCTATTTATATATATACATTTCTTTTCTTGAGAAATAACGTTTTATTTTAACTGTAAACTAAATCAGTCTTTTAATATTATAAATACATCAAGATTATTTACATTTTACAGCTCTCAATATTAAAATATTACCATTTTTGTATATTTAATTTAATGAAACTTGTGGACTTGTTGATTACTACCATGTCTTGACTAGATGAAGTCACCATTTTCAATTCGAGTCATTGGCCATTTTCAAATCCCTCCCTCCACAGAAGAGAGGTGAAAGGAAGGATAATTCATTTTATTTTAACTGGAGGTATTCTATATTCCTAACTGTTCCCTATTGTTTTACACCCAACCTTCAAAAACTTCGACCATAATCGAATAAACTTGACCATTATCGTTTTGTCTTTATATTTGTTATTATTTTTTTTTTTTTTTAATCTTTATTCATGCTACAATCAGCGCGATAGCGCTATAAGTAACAATCATACAAAGAACATACATTACAAATGAGTGGAGAAGCTACCCAATGGTAACACTCCAAAACTATAAAGACTCACTATTCACTCTCTTCACTTGAGAGGAGATCACGAGGCCATTGTCTTTTAAGACGTCTAGGAGGGTTGTTAGGAAGTGTTCGGGAAGACAGGTGTTGAATTAAAGGGTTTGTGTGAGTCTGTAGGTTAATATGGAATTTCCTGTAACGGGTTTGGGCGACTTGAGCAATGAACTGTATATTAAGATCAGTATGTATGGTACGGTTGGAGACGTATAAAGGAGCGTTCACAATGTTACGGAGGATTCTGGATTGTAGGGATTGGAGTCTTTGGAGATTTGAGCGTTTGGTTGAACCCCATATTTCTGTTCCGTACGCCCAGATAGGCTTTAAAATAGATGTATAAATTAGTCTTTTGTTGTCTAGGGAGAGTTTAGATCTGTTGTTCACTAGTCTTTTAAGTTGTCGAAAGCGTCTGTTTAGTTCTAGTCTTTTCAGTCTTGTATGAGGATTCCATGTAAGTCTTCGATCTAAGTAAAACCCAAGATAGCGAGCAACGTTGACCTCTGGTAAGGGAATTAAGTTATAGTAGACTGGGGGAAGAGTAATGCGACGTAGAGTGAAGGTAATGTTTTGGGACTTATTTTCATTTGGTTTAATGACCCATTTTTTGAACCAATTTTCTAGGGAGGAGAGGTGGGTTTGTAGATTTCTATGGGCTGTTACGGGATCATTATTGGAAGACAGGATAGCAGTATCATCCGCATAGGTGAGAAGGATGGTATCAGGATGTGTTGGGATGTCTGCAGTGTATACTGAATAAAGGATAGGACCTAGAATGCTGCCTTGCGGCACTCCAGCTTCGATATGATTAAAAGGAGAGAAAGATGATCCGATTTGTACTTGAAAATACCTATCGGATAAGTAAGATTTTAGGATAAGATAATAAGTGGCTGGAAGGATGCCCTTAAGTTTCCAGAGCAGCCCGGGGTGCCATACTCTATCGAAGGACTGCTTCACATCAAGGAAAGCCCCCGAACAGCACTCCTTCTACTCAAGGGAGGATGCAATGGTGTCTACAACGCGGTGAGTTTATTGTATGGTAGAATAGGTGGCGTCTAAATCCAAACTGATGGTCTGGGATAACATTGGAAACTTCAAGGATTGGTAGGATATGTTTAAGGATGAGTTTTTCAAATATTTTGGCTAGGACAGAGAGTAAGCTAATAGGACGGTAGGATGAGGGGAGGTATTTGTTAATTAAAAAAAAAAAAAATGAAAAGTCATATCGCATTAGTATATGGATATAAATACTAAGGGAAATACAATAGTTTACGACTGTAAAATTAAATTAACAATTTACGGAGGTAAATTAAATTAAATTAGGTAAAATTATAATTTCTAAATTGAAATCTTCTCTAAAAGGGATTTCGTGAGTTCTATGTTCACCTGAACTAGGAGAGGATGTAAAATAAATAACATATGGTGCAATAAGTATATTTAATAAATAAATAAGTAAAAATACATATATAGATTACAATCTTGTCATAGGTTAAGATAAAACCAAAATGGGAGGAATTAATTTATAATAAAAGTTACATATAAAACTTGATTGAAGGTTGGGTTTTGCACTTTTTCACTACTATAAATTTTCTGGTAGCACTGTTTTTTTACATACTCAGATTTTCATAGCTACAAATTTGATCCCTCCTATTTGACACTCTACATATGTATATAATCCCTCCCTCCACAAAAGAGTGAAAGGAAAAGGGTAATTCCTTTTATTTTAACTGGAGGTATTCTACCTTCCTAATTGTTCCCTATTGTTTCACACCCAACCTTCAAAAAACCCCAAATTTCACCATACACAAACATGTATAATTTTTGTTAATTTATATTATCCGAAACATCACAGTAATATTTATAATTTCTCCCAGAGTGCTCCGCCATCTTTTCTTGCCCACGCCCTACAAAGTTCTTCCACAAATTTCGCGGCATACAAAAAATAATTTTTTTTGTATTTGTTACATACATAACTTAAGAACTATACTTATATAACATAATGTAAAAAAAAAAGAAAAAAAAGAAAGTAATTAATGTGATACCAGAGCTTTTTTCAATGAACACAAATGCTTTATATTCATCTCGATATTTGAAAGTGTAACCCGAAGTTCTTGAGCAAGACCTTATAAGCACTACCTGTTTATCATTTTCATTAATTAACACTAGAGTTGGAAAACATTGTTCACATAAATATGTCGTTGAAAAATAGGAGTAAAATTGAAATAGCCTGCTCTGAAATTCGACGTTATCCTTTCCTAAACAAAAACCAAGAAAGCATCCAATAGAACTTCAGCTAAGTGAAGTTTTAGCGTCCTGTCTTTACTCAATTCAATAAATTCCTTTCGAATTTGCAGAAAAACTTCATCTGCCAAAGGATTTCGAATCCAATCGTTATTAATATCGTAACGAATAATTTGAATAAAAATAGTGGTCAAATTTATTCACCATTTTTTGGTATTATTTATTTATTATACACGACGGAGGTCAAATGCGGCGCATGGCTGGCTACCTACTATTATTCTGTGGGCGCGGCGGCACACCCGTTGCGGAACACTGGTTTATGAGACCAATGATGGATAATATCTATTTAATGTTAAGGAAAAAGTTCACTAAAGATCTCTGCTTAAAATTACCAATACAATATAGAAATATAGAGCATTAAATTACAAAGAAAATAAGAGAAATTAAATATTTACTTACAATGGAAATTAAATCATGATTTACATTTGCGCCCACATATCATTTCACGCGCTTTCCAGTTTGCGCATCCTTAGTCTGCAATATAGTAATGTACAGATTGCTTGTAACTCCTAAGAATCATAAAAAAAAAAAAATGTGGATTCCATATCAGCTTACATACATTTGTTTAATAATATGGCTAATTAAAATTTAAGTAAAACTCCCTATTTTGATGGAATTTGTCTATTATAATTGTAAAAATTACGATAAGAGAGATTCGTGTTATTATATCACATTAAATTTTTTAATTTTTTATTATTATTATTATTATTTTTTTTTTTTTGTTGCTCCATATAGAGATATATTTCTAAAGAATAAAAATAGTTCGCTAGATTGGTTGCCAGGTGAGGGCTATATGCCAAGACGGGTATATCAAGAAAGCACTTACTATCTACAGGATGACCACACAATTCCAAAACGATCTTACTAAGCTTAGCTAAAGTACACCTTTAGGCAATTTCCGAGCTATAAACTATCACCTATAACTGCTATCTTTAGGTACAATTTTTCATTTCTGTTTCTTTGGGGGGGGGGGGCAAGAAAGAAAAAAAAAAAGAAGAAATTGTAGGAAGAGAAAAAGAAAAGAAAAACTAAGTAGATATGAGTATGGTAGAAGGTTCATAACGAGAGTTTAATTGTGTGCAGAACCCCTGATGTTGTATAGAGATGTGGTGCGTGGGTGAAACATTTCTGCCGCCACTCTTTGGACGGCGCTAGTGTGTTGCCTATATCTACCGCCTCCAGTCTTTACCCAGCCGTCGTACCGGCAAAAACTTTCTTATATAATACCATCATACACTTCTGCTCAGTGGATTATTGGTGTATATGTATATATACATATAGATATATAAATATTTATTTCTCACCTGTTTATCGTGTGTGTGTGTACATATATATATATACCTGTGTGTGGAACTAAAAATTGTGAACCCATACTTCATACGAGAGAACATATATCCAACTGTGTCTCAGTTCACACGTAATTATTTTAATAATTTTATTTATAAATACATATAATATTTATTAATAATATTTATGCCTATTTATGTCAATAAACTAATTGTTGACTTTATAGAAACTGAGAAATTGTTAAAACTTAATTTTGATTAATTGAGATATCTTCCTGTAATTATGGACCAAAAGTGTCCACTTTTATTGTTAGTAATTTCTTAAAACATAATAATAAACGTATCAAGGAATCTTATCACTTTATCTAATAATAACATTAATTTAAAATTTATCAATACAAATAGTTGACAAATTTAAGATAAAAAAAAAAAAAAAAAAATACGAAAAAAAAACTATTATTTACACAGATCCAAGATAGAAAGAGATTTCGTTACTAGATTCAGGAAAAACTATCTAGGTAGAATGGCCTATGATTGGCCCTTTGGGAGCTATATTATCAATAAAATATCCTTTCAAACCTTTTTTTTTTTTGTCTCCCTCCTGAAAGCTGTCTGCCTCCACTCCCCCCCCCCCCCCAATTTTCAACCCACATCCTTAGTAGTATAATAATAAACTCTTCACTATCTTTTACCCAATTTTCTTACGAGAAAGAAAACTTTAAACCAATTCTTTTTTCTCGACTAATATAGCGTGAACACATTTTTATCTACACTTGTTATTTATTTATTTTTTTTATTTTTTTTACTTAGAAAATGTTTACTTTAGATTATAACAATAGATGGGGAATTGTTTGCCAATTTATTATTAATAAATTGTTAAAAAAAAAAATAAAGAAGAAACAATCTACCGTTATTTAACAATTATTTTACTTAATCAAAAATACATTTAATTCCAAAACAAATAATCTTTTACAAACTTAAATAGAATAATTCCTTCTTTTAATTTTTAAATTATGATTTAATAGTATATTTATATAAATTCCCCCATTTGAAGTGGTGTTAGGGAGTTTGTTATATAAAAAGAAAATTATGAAAAAAATAAATAAAAGCTCCCGGATTTTTAATAAACAATTTATTTTTAAATTTCCAGAATTTTTTTTTTTTTTTTTTCACTCGTTTATAATTATATAAGAATTTAATTAACATCATTGTTAAAAAAAAAAAAAAAAAAAAAAGGGCCCAGCATCCTGCCTTTTTTGGAAAGTTCGGTTTGTTTGATGTACAATAAAGTTTATTAATACGTTGGATGATGTTGTAATTTATGTCTGTTTGATATATTATTAATTTGTGTAGGGTGGCAAGAATATGAACCTTTTTTAACAGCCATATATAATTATATTTTTCTTGAATAAAATTACATTTTTTCCCGACATTTCGACACACTGCGCGTTGTTCTCAAGAGAAGATTATTTTACAAGTGTTAATGTATACAATCTGATATACAATTTTAAAAAAATTTTTAGTATTACACTTTATACAGAATTCCAAAATATTAAACATGAAACGTCCATTCAAATTAGATTTACCAACCTCTATTTCAAGATATGATGTATGTATAGAGTTTTAAATATCAGTTTCCAAGGTATGTCCAAATTAAGCTTCTTTTTTTTACAATAAATAGAAAAATATGACCCGTAACAACAGAGTTACAAAATAAAATAAAAAAGCTTGGTTGGAGGTTTGGTAAATCTAATTTGAATGGACGTTCATAATGTTTAATATTTAAAATTCTATATAATTGTACTACCAAAAAAAATTTTTTAAATTGTATATCAGATTGTATACATTAATAATTGTAAAATAATCTTCACTTGAGAATGACACGCAGAGTGTGTGGAACGTCGGGAAAAAATGTAATTCTATTCAAAAGAAAAATGTAATTATATAAGGCTGTTAAAAAAGTTCATATTCTTGCCACTATTTTTGTATTTCATTGATTCATCATATTTATTAATAAAACCAAAATTAATATTATTTTGTTTGTTTGTTTAATTACTAATATTTATTACAATAACTAAGGAAATCACTTAACATCCATCTCAATCTTATCTTAGATCTGTTGATTAAAATAGATTGAAAAGAATTTCAGTTTATTCGTATTAAAAAAAAAATATATATATATATATTTTATTTTGGTTTTACACACGATCATTTCTTCTCTTATCTTACAAAACTTTATTGGAAGAATAATACTATCTCATTGGAAGAACCGTACAATAAATTGATATACTTTACTTAAGCTTCATGGCTTATCTCCCACATATTATTATATCTTCCTCAATCAAATTTTCTTCAAATAATTGAAGAATATTCAAATATAATAATAATAGAATAATTAATATAATATAATAATATTATAACTAATATATTATAATAAATATGATAATAAATATATAATAATAAAATAAATCAAAAATTTTTGCAAATAAATTTAAATTAGAATATAATCTACTTAATATTTTTCCTAAACTACAGTTTGAGATAGCCACAGCGTCTCCCCAGCCACAGGTCCCTTAAAATTAATTGGCCGCAAAAAAAAGATTTCTTATTAAAAAAATGTTCGGTCTAATGTGAAAAAAAAAATAAATAAATAAAAAAATCAAATATATTGTTTAAAAATAAATAAATTAGTAAATAATAATAATGAAATGTTTGTACGGCAATGGCCAGAGGAGTTGTTAAAGAAAGAAAAAAAAAAAGAAAAAAATTCTTTCTTGTTCTACGTTTCGGGTACTTCTTCAGGAGCTCTGTAAAAATTTATTAGAGAAAATAAAATTTTTTTGTTATAAATCTATGCACTTTTTATAACTACTATACTGTAAAATAATATATTTTCTCCAATAAATTTTTACAGAGCTCTGAAGAAGGGCACCAATGGTACCCGAAACGTAGAACAAGAAAGAATTTTTTTCTTTTTTATAATAATAAATTATCAGAAAAGTAGGAACTTGGATTAAGAGATGTTTTTAAGTGAAAATTTTATGTTCTACTTCATGGGAATTTACTAAAGGGTATCCATATAAAGATGGGGGGGGGGGCTTATTAACAATAATTTTCTTTAACTTTCCTATAGTATCTAAACACACATAAATATGCCTATCAGTTTTAGCTCTTTTCCAGGGCAATTGATTTTTTATTTGTGGTTGGTTCTTGAAGAGTAGTTATCATTAAATTAATATTTTCTCTAAAGTACTATTTCAGCATAATATATAGTTCTCCCAGCTATAATATTAATTAAGATATAATTAAAAGTATTCCTTTAGAACTCTTCTAGATTCTGGGATTTCTTAAGGAGCTCAACTTGGAGGGGGTGCTGTAGATGAGCAGCTCACCTACATTACCAGAGCGAGTACAATAGATCACTGGATGGTCGCAGTAGAGATTCATTGATAAATGGAAGGCACACAGTACCCTGAAGTTGTGTTAGTTGAACTGTTTATTCGTTCTCACCCTCTCACTCCCTCACGACCTCTCGCTCTTCGACCCCTTACTCTTACTTTATACATATGTATTTGTAGATGTGTACATGCGTGTGTGTGTGGGGGGGGGGACATGTGTTTGCCAGAGTATTTGTAGAAGTTGTCGACTTCTCTATTAAGGAAGTTTGTCTCCCGTTTTGCAGAAACCCTATAAAAGGCTTCGTTTCCTATTCTCTTGATGAACAAACATTTAGTGCATATATATATATTATGAGAGTGGTAGTAACAGCGAGTATATGGCGGCGAGTAAACTGTTAGAATGAGCAATGAGCAATAAGTTAGACTGAACAGCGATAGAGACAGGAGCACACATTCACTATACGGATTACACCTTCTTCCCATCTTGAACTCATTCCTTTTCTTCCCATACTCAACAATTTAATTGAATGATAGAATTACATATGTGATGATTTCTATGTCGTCTTTAAGTGAAATAGACAATAATTTAACATTATTCAACTTATTAAGAAATTAACAGTTTTTAGTTTAAAAATAAACAGTTAAACGTTTTCTGTCTTAGATAGGCTAACTTGTAACACATGGGTGTAATGCAGAATAGCGTTCCTTTTTTTTTTTTTTTTCCGTTACAGAGACAACACTGTCCATCACCGGACAGTGAGCTGTAGGGGCTCCTAGGAAGAGAAAATCTAAGGGTAGCACGGCTGAATTCGAACCCGTAATCTCCGCGTTGCTCGTCCAGCGCGCTACCACTGAGCTAATCTCTTCCCTGTCTAAGAGTTCCAAATATTTTTTTTCATACAAAAACCCTCATAGGAATAGGGATTAGCTCAGTGGTAGCGCGCTAGACTTGTATGTGGCGCTCCCTGGTTCGACCTTCAGGCAATGCTGCCTTTACATTTTTTCTTCTTAAGGCTACAGCTTACGTTAAATGTGGTATACTGAGAAGGCTCCAAGGAAGCATAATAAATCTTTCAAATTGCATGCATTATACACCTCAAAAAGAAAGAAAAAAGACCCTTTAATACATACGAATATATTTTTCGTACAACTCTCTTCCGATACATGGTGTTTCAAATTAATTTATTTATCTGGTATTTTATCCGTCGTAGCATGCATATTTATATTGTTCCTGACCGGTTACGGATTTTCATCCATCGTCAGAGCAAATTCACTAAGCTCGTGTAGAGAGTTACTACTTCAACTTATTGTTTCTGTCCCTATCCCATTTCCTCCAACCAACAAGTGTGATTATAACAGAAATGTTACGTTGAAGTAAACTCTCTACACGAACATGGTGAATTGTTCTGACGATGGATGAAAATCCGAAACTGGTCAGGAACAATATTAATATACATGCTACGACGGATATAAAATACAGGTGTTATCCAGCATTGCGGACCCATCCACATATTCCAATAATTTATTTATGATTATTATTACCTTCTTTAATTAAGACGCGTTGATATTTATGGCCATTGGTGCCCGAAGCGTTCAGCCTTCTCAGTGCACTACCGGCTCCCAGGAAGCGTTTCCTCGATATAGGCAATAATACACATAACCGGACAGTAGCTTTAGAGTCTCCTAGGGCTAGAAAATGTAAGGGCATCATTGTTGGACTCTAACCCAGAACTTCCGCTTTACTAGTCCAGTGCGCTACTACTGAGTTTATGACATAAACTATCCCAACTTGGAATTTTCTCCAGTAGAGAAAAAGTTTATGAATGAGGGAGAAGTAAATAAACGTTTACACAATATAATATAAAAGATAAGAGGTATTAGTAATGATTTTCAATTTTGATATTGATAAAATATTGATATAATATTGTTCTTAAATAAAAAAAGAATGTCAGAATCAGTTTCCATGGTAGCGGCGATTTTTTTTCATTTTATTATTAACATAATTCCTTCTAGAAAATTCAGAAAGTAGAAAAAAAAAATATGTCTAAAGATATTATTCTAAAAATAAGATGACTTCTGTGTTCGTATATTTTCAAAGAGATTATGCCGGAAGGGGAGCGGGCGCCTTCCTCCTTATCGAGAGGAAATAACGGCATTTTTTTTTTTCCTTTAACATTTCTTTTCTCAGAAGTGAGTAGCCAAAAATAAAATACACAAAACAGAAATTGAACTAAAATATATTTTGAGCTAAGCGTAAAATTGGGTATGATCAGAAAATTGAATTAAATGTTCAATGTCAAGTGGGTAGTATTTAAAGTATTTAAATTTGATGTAATTTAATTAATTAATTTTTAAAAAGATTTTAAGTGACACGGATATAGAAAGGCTGACATAAAGTTTATAATATACATCTTTACACGTATCTGCACATGTGTAACTGTGTAGAAAATATTAAACAAGCAATGATAATCATCAGACAAACAAAATTATAATTTTATTTATGAAGTGTTTCACATCTATCGTCAATTACGTTTATATTTATGTTATTTTAAATATTTCTATAAATATTTGTCTAAAACTAAAATACAGTATTGAACTGTTTCCGTTCAGAATTACGTATTTTATTGTTTACCTTACAAGGATATACAGATATATACGAGTATATATATATCATTTATAACTAACTTATATTTATACATCACATATATATAAGTTTTAGAGGTTTAATTATTATTTATTATGTACTTTGTTCATGTTTGTTTTTTATTCCGATTAGTTTTTGATTAAAAAAAAAAAAAAAAAAATTTGGTGTGAAACACTCATACAACATTCTCTTACTACAGCTTACAGAATTTGTAATTGACTAATTTTATATAGTTAGCATAACAAATTCAATGAAATTCGTCAGAATTTTTATGAAGAAAATCGCGAAAACTGAAAAAAAAAAAACTGTTCAGTAAAAGCGCACTTCCGGTTTGCTAATTTTCTTGACACTTGGAATTTTGGCAATCTATTTATTTCTAATTAATTTTGTTTAGTTGGTAGAATTGTATAATCAACTATTATAGCATTTTAGTGGAAAAACATAACCCTATCCCTCCCCCAAAAGCCTCCATAAATGACTTTACCCAGAGAAATGGTTCAAATCAAGTTGTAGCTCTTTATATGTGATGTACAGCTCACATTCCTTGTTTAAAGAAAATTCTTTGGAGCTGTTTTAGAGAAAATAGCAAAAAACTGAAAAATACTTTCTCAGTAAAAACGTACTTCCGGTCATCTGATTTTCTTCAAACTCGAAATTTCGACAACATAATTAAATCTAATTAATATTATTTAAATGATAGAATTGTGTAGTAAACTGAAATAGCATTTTAGAGGTTTTTTTAATAAAAGTGTTAACTCTATTTGTGTGTATAGTTGAAGTGTAAAGTTTAAAGAAAATTATTGGAGACGTTTTTCAGAAAAATCACAAAAAAAAACTGAAGAAAACCATTTAGTAAAGTGGCACTTCCGGTTGAACGATTTTTTTTACTTGTTGAGCTTTTATTCAGATCTGATTGTGGTACTTTCAACGAAATATAAAGTTTGAACATTCTGCGATTTTTAGTTTTTGAAATATCCTGCCCCCTTTCACATCCACACCAATTGCTAAAAAACTACTTTTTTGGACTAAAGGGACCTCAAAACGGATATTTTCGGTGAATACGCGATATTGAAAATTTGACACGATTACAATTAGAGTAGTCAATTTAAACAATTAGATAAAGTAAACAATTAGAGACTATGTAGACAAAGTAAACAATTAGAGATAATTATAAATTTTATTTTCTGTTTTTCTCTGTATTCTGGATTACATTTTTGTAATTTGGCAAAGGATCCTCTTTCTTTTTTATAAAGCTTTGCTCCGAATACAAAAAACAAAAAAATATTTTTATTACTCATATAATTTTAACAGTGTTAGTAATATCCGCATAGTTTCGATGGCTGGCATGGATTAAAAGAATAAAACTTTTAAACTTTAAGAAAGTTTAGTATTCAACATTCCGGACACCTTTGGAGTCCTTCCTCTGCATTGATCAAAGATATGTTTGGATGTCGAATAAAATTATTATAGAATAATTTTAAAATGGATCTCAAGACATTCATTTCAGTTGAGAAATTCCATGAAACATTGTCAGGAATAAATAATCATACATTTAATGCATGATTTAAGAGTCTTTACCCATCACCGATCGGATTATGCAGAATTTCTAGTCGAAAATTGTGTGCTATCCGCTTTAAAGGCTCTATTAGGCTGTTTAGGAATGTCGTCTGTGATTAGTCATGCTCTCAAAATGTGACCCATTTACAGGGGATTGAGGTGTATGTTTTCACTAATGTTTGAGCGCCGTTCTTTAGCACTAATAAATTCAACTGAACATTCAATCTTCAGCCACATCGTGTAGATTTCGTCTTATCAGCAAATGTTGTTTGTTGTTGAAATATCTAATGCCTTTTTAACAAAAGGCTTTTTGATTTGAAGATTTTGCAGCCAGTTCTAAAATATTCTTTTGGTAATTCTTTACCTTCTCCACAAAAATAGATTTCTATTTAGCTCAATCTCCTACGTGGAGCAGTGGTGTAGGAACTACGGCTTGTCCGTCAACCCGGACAAAAGCTCCTTAGTTCTCTTTACCAGGAAGAGGAAACTGGAAGGGCTTGGGAGACCCAGGCTCTTCGGCAAGGAAGTGCAAATTTGCAGAGAGGTTAAATACTTGGTGGTCCTCATCAACAATACGTTGAATTGGCGGGCTCACATTGAGTATGTATGTGAGAAGGGACAGAAGGTTTTCTGGCAGTGTAGGAGATTAGTGGGCAAGACCTGGGAAGTTAACCCCCGAGGCATCCACTGGATTTATGAGAAGCTGGTGAAGCCAAGGATACTCTATGCCGCTGTGGCATGGTGGTCTGGTACCTTGGTGGGAAGGAACAGCAAGAAATTGCTAGGAGTGCAGCGCACGGCCTGTTTGGCTATTACTGGCGCGATGAGAACGACACCGACGGTGGCATTGGAGATGCTGTTGGGGCTAACCCCTCTTCAGTACGTGGTAACGGGGGAGGCAATGAAAGGGTACCTCAGAATGAGGTGCAAGGGAGAATGGGTGAGAACCTTTCGGGGGGATCACACTAGGATCGAGGACGAAATTTGGCGAGTGAACCGATTTCTGCTATCCAAGCTTGATGAGACGAGCAAGAAATGGGGATTTGAGAGAGATTATGAGATTACCATTAGTAGTATAGGGGATGATAACCTCACGAGGCCAACGGAGTCGGGCAGCGGTATTATTCGCTGCTTTTCAGATGGCTCTAGGCAGGAGGGCACTGGCCTGTCGGGGGCGGGAGCATGGTTTCAGGAGTTGGATAGAGGGAGTTCGGTGGCCTTGGGTGGGTTGGCCACGGTCTTTCAGGCAGAGGTGGTGGGCATTATTGAATGCTGCCACCTGGTGGGGGAGTGGCAGGGAGAGTTCAAGGAAGTGCGGATTTTCTCGGATAGCCAGGCCGCACTAAGGGCTTTGAGTAAGCCTTGGTGGAGTTCGAAATTGGTGGGAGAATGTCGGAGGAAGCTCAATGCTTTAGCTTCGAGGGGTACGGTGCGCCTCTATTGGATACCCGGACACGCGGGAATAGAGGGGAATGAGAGGGCAGACCAGTTGGCTAGGGAGGGATCATCTCAACCATTTTGCGGTCCTGAACCAGCCCTTACTGTCACAAAGACGTTTCGTGATAAACAGATTAGACTTTGGGAGACAAAAGTTTTGGAGAAACGCTGGGGGGACACGCAGGGGTGCCTCCAAACCAAAAGATTTATAAAGACAAGTAGGCAGGGAACTTCGGAGTATCTCCGTCCCTTAGTAGGATGGGTCTGAAGACCCTGATAGGGATAGTGACTGGACACACTTGGGTGTCTAGCCACTTGTTTAATATAGGGAGGACGTCTAGTCCCATTTGTCAGAACTGTGACGACGGAGTCAGGGAAACGGTGTACCACTACCTTTGTCAGTGTCCCCGTTTCGCTGGAACTAGGTTTCGTGTTTTTGGGAGGGCATCACTCTCGCAGGATTGTCTGCGCGAGCTGGAGTTTCGGGATATCTTGGGATACTGTAGACTAACCGGTAAGCTACCGGGGGAGATTCATTAAGGGGATAGGGGGGTCTCGGGGGGATAAAGGCCACATAGGCTTAGGTTCCGCGCCATTAGGCACCCGAATTACAATAATAATAATAATAGCTCAATCTCCGCCAAACCATAACGCCCCTCTTTCAACTCTACCAATCACTTCTTATGCTTCTCTAGAGTTGTGTACATATACATTATTAATCGGGCGGATATTTCCTTTAGGCGGAAAATGTTTTCTTCAGTAAACAAAATTTGTCAGTGAAGACTGTGTGCGTATCGCTGATACAGAACTTTAGTTATGTCCTATCCAATTTCCTTTAGAACTAGGGTAATGTTTCACTTGTGATATTACGATAAGCACCTGTCCACCAGCTATAAGAAGGTAAAAATATTAATATGTATCAGTTATTTCAAAATCCAAAACAAAAAATCGCTAAATTTTGCTTAATACCCATTTAGAAAACGATAAGAAACAAAGGTTTCCGTCGAAATCAATCAGCTGAAATTGCCACTTTGAAAAAAATTGCGATTTTCTTGAAAACGATTCTAAGATTTTTTGTGTTTAAATTTGTTTAACAATGTAAATCAATCACTTTTATTGGCAACATTTTGCTAGCGAAATTGATCTATCGGTGTTCTGAAAAAGTAGCTTTCCGGTAGGTTTAAGGTTCACTATTTATATAGTACTAATTGTGCATTTACAGTAAATTCCAACTTTTATAGTAATTTATTAGTTAGAATTTTGAGCTAGAGTTAGATTAGTTAGAGAATTGTCGCAGTGAAAGCAAATCATATGAATCTTGTTTCGTAGGATTTTTTTGTTTTGTTTTCTTCTTGTTAAACTTCTTTCAAACTTTAAAATATATATTTTTTTACTTTTTCAATTAGGGGCGGTTGTTGGCGTAGTGGTTATGAGCATGGACTTGTAAGTGGGAGGTCCCCAGTTCGACTCCCGCGTATAACTGCTAAATTTTATATTGGTATGAAAAATGTTAATAGTAAAGTAGATGCTTCCACCTCCGTCCTCCACGGCACCTAATTCGGTAGTTGGACGTTAAGCCCGCCTGAAAAAATAGGCATTACTTTACTTTTTACTTTTACTTTTTCAATCATCCTTTAAATGTTTTGAGACGCTTGACACTTTAAATACACACCTTTTGGACAGGTACTTTGCTCCTTGTTTCAGTAACTATTCCCAAACTAACTTAGTTTGTAAGTCAAGTAATTTATCTAAATTAAATTTCAATGTTACTTCTCAAAGCCTACAGCTTTCTCAGTTTAAGCATAAACTTTCGAGATTGTTGGAGGTTTAAACAGAGAGGCACTTGGCCAGTTCACGTTGTTATTGATTGAACAGTTGATAGTCTTAATCACTGGCAGATGGGTTGTACAGTGTTTGTAGCTTACCACGATCCGCCTACTAATTATAGCTTCTTTAATCTTTAATTGGGTCAACACAGCTGGAGCGCCCAGGCATGGAATCCCAGAACAAACTCTCCTCTTCCTTGCAATTAAATCTCTACAATCATAATAGTAATATTACTAAACATGAGTTTGCTATATACGTATATCGGAAAACTACTGATCAAAGTTTATAAAAATCATTCATGTTCAAGCATCACCATCTTATTGGTCACATATATTTCTATTGCTTTATTTTTATTATTATTATTTTTATGGTGCACAACATCTAAGGTCATCTGATAATCATCGTCAATGACACTATACTAATTGAACATAACATTAAATTATATTTAAATTGAATAGCCTTTCATAAATTACTACATCCTTAAAGAAACAGAGGTAGAGTACTAAAGTTCATTCACTGCCTAATCCTGAGATAAAAATACCAGTTATGTACATATATTCATAATAATACATTCGTACCATATACATTCCAACGATCAGATTCATACTTAAAAACATTCAACCTAATAAATACATTCATGCCTATAAATACGATCATACTATAAATACAGTCACAAATATATTCAAGCTTACACCCAGTTAAAAAGTTGTGGTGGAGTACTCGATATTCGTCCATCACAATAATAACACAACCTAAATTAAAATCCTATCTATTTACAATAAAATTTCACATTCATACGACCAATTCATTCACACATGTGTCGGGGTGCTAATCCCGACACAGACCCCACCCTTGCTTAATTTGATATAGATGTTATGCCGCCTACTCTACATGATGTCTCATAGGAATTGAACCCTTTAATCATTCTGATAGTGATAATAAGACACTGGCATCTTTCAATCTTTATAAGGTTTTTTTTAATCCATTTCTAAAAATTGATTAGATTAAATAATTGTTAATGCAAAACCTCAACACACTTGCGCTGACCTTGATATTGATGACGCACTAACTGATACATGTATTACCATGTGATATATATATAAATAATATAATATGGCTATCTCAATTACATTTTCTATTAATTATATAAAACCTAAATATTTCAGTTTTGGAAAAAACTTCAATTTTTTTGGTCTCCAGGCCAAATGGGTATGAGAAGGAAAGAAATTGGGTTTGAGAGATAATAAACTGGAAGTAATGCTGAACACTGTATAATAAGGAAAGTAACACAAACTCCATGGACTTTACACGAATTTATAAAATGGTAGTGAGAGATTTAGAGTGAATAAAGAGAAAAGTTGTTGACGCGTTGTGACTGCTGTATGAACTGTTGCAAGACTGTTGGATGACTCCCCCTATCTGGCTAGAACAGCTGTATTTAAACAGATTCTCCCACTCTAGGGTGGCGTAAACTAGCGAGTGAGACTGTCAATGTTTGTGTCTCTCACTCTCTCTCTCTCAGCTTTAGATTTCTCTCTCTACGGATCCTATTACACAGTGTTCTTTCGTTACAGAGAAAACTGTTCATCACTGGATAGTGAGCTGTAGAGATTTCTAGGGTGAGAAAATCTAAATGACAGCACTGCTGGTTTCTAATCTGGAACGAACGGTTCACAAGTCTAGTATACTTTTTTCCTGAGCTAATCCCGCCACCGTTCTTGCAACATAGTTATTACGCACATACAACCTATCATCTTTATTTGGAATATTTTTAAGCTGATTTTCGGGAATTCTGTGTCTTTGTTTTTTTATAAATATCATTTCCATACACTATACTATAGAATTGTAGAAAATCTATCAAACAGAATTGTGAGACTTTTAATAAGACATAAGATGTTAAATCGTCTAGCTTGTTCCATACCAGATTTTTTTTTTTTATTCTAAATTACTTTATTAAATAAAATTTAATAAAAAAAAATTGTAGTATAATTTAATTAAAGCAATAATTTCGAAATAAATTATTTTATAATAAAATTAATCTATTCATTAATTAATTCTAATAGGTATAACATATATACCTAATATGTTTGTAAATACATAATATACCTAACATAATATGATTGGCCTGTTTATGTTATATGAATGAATATTGAAAATTAATATTTCACATTGCACACAATGATCCAATAGGAAGTAAACAATGGTATTCATTTACCTTGTTCCATTTACAATGGAATAATTAGAGTGTTAAAGGATTAGAATTGTTGTAATTATGAATATATAAAATAATATTCAGACAATTAATCAGACTAATAAAGTAAGTTAAACAGAGCACAATTAAAAAAAAAAGCGATTTTATTAACAATGAAAATATCGATTACAAAAAAGTACATTTCATATTAGAAAAAAAAAAAACAACAAAGCTTAAGATAAAAAAAGAAAAAAGAAAAATTATATTTATAAATAAAATAGAAAAAAAAGTAATTATAAAGAAATGAAAAATGATATAAAACTAGATTCACAGAATTAGATAAATTAGTGGCCATTAATTTAACAGAAGCTATTTATGAATAAAGATAAGACAATAATTATATGTCTTATTTAACTGAATATTATTTTTATTTCATGAGAAATTCATGAGCTTTAAACTTTCCAGATTACAAACACTTCTATATACAATATATATTTTTATATACTTAATTTATAGTTTATATACTTTTATATACCACGCGGAGGACCTGGGTTCGAATCCAGTTGTGCTACCCTTAGATTTTTTTTTCTTCTTAGTAGCCTCTACAGCTCACTGTCCGGTGATGGACAGTGTTATCGTAACGAGAGAACACTGTCCGGAGGCCAGCAGTGCACTGAGAAGGCTCCGGGCGCCAATAACCATAGATATTACGCGCGTTAAATAAAAAAATAAAAAAAATACAATAACAAAATTCTTCTAAGAATTCTGGGGCCTAACACTAAACTCTAAATAAATTATAATTTGTAAGTTAGATCGATGAATGTCTTGATTAAAGAAGGAGGTGCATTCAAATGCAGGTGTAACAGCAAGAGAAGCTCAGCAAACAAAGAGAGCAAGAGAAGCTCAACCACTCTCTCGGACTGGAGTGGGGGAGTGGGAGAAGTTGTATAAATATAGCGACGGACTGTCCACAAAAAACACAGCTGAAATCAGTTCAGTACATCCAATCGCTACGTGTCATTCTCATACCACTCTACCTTAAACATTTCTATATTGTAAAGTCCAGGCAGTCTGTGTCTACTTATTAATATATTAGTTAACCAGTGTTAAGTTTTCTTTTCAGCAAGAGAAGCTCAGCAAACAAAGAGAGCAAGAGAAGCTCAACCACTTTCTCGGACTGGAGTGAGAGAGTGGGAGAAGCTGTATAAATATAGCGACGGACAGTCCACAAAAAACACAGCTGAAATCAGTTCAGTACATCCCCTTAAACCACTCTACCTTAAACATTCCTCTATTGTAAAGTCCAGGTAGTCTGTGTCTATTTATTAATATATCAGTTAACCAGTGTTAACCAAGTCTTCTTCTTATATCATCAACCAGACCTAAATTCTCTCCACCTAACATACCCATTATACAAGAGAGAAAAGATGTAAAACTAAGATTGAGTTCCATAAACGTCTGTTATGATGTCGGTCATTGAGCTTATATGGGACCTTGGTTATAACGCACATACATTTTAACATAATGATATAAAACGTACATCTATTTTTTAGACCGATGTATACAAACGACGTTACAAACAATTTGACACATGTCTATATGCCACTAATTTGGATTGGTTTGCGGAAGCGTAGCTAATCAAGCACACTCTTAAAACATCTTTATTAATATTATTTTCTAGCACCTTTCTCTAAAATTAAGTTATACAATAATATTATAAGATTATAACAATATTATGTACGCAATATTATACATATAAAAATTACAATATTATGTACTCAGTAAATGAGGAAATTTTAATCAAAGAATACTTTTTATTTATTTACGAGAACTTTTATTTATTTACGAGAACTTTTATTTATTTACGAGAACTTTTATTTATTTACGAGAACTTTTTATTTATTTACGAGAACTTTTATTTATTTACGAGAACTTTTTATTTATTTACGAGAACTTTTTATTTATTTACGAGAACTTTTATTTATTTACGAGAACTTTTATTTATTTACGAGAACTTTTTATTTATTTACGAGAACTTTTATTTATTTACGAGAACTTTTATTTATTTACGAGAACTTTTATTTATTTACGAGAACTTTTTATTTATTTAAAAGAATAACTTTTTATTTATATTCCGTAAATAAAAAAATTAATTAACAATATATTTCACAAAAAAAACAAATTATTTCTGTGTGCAAACTTCACACGATCTACTTAAAGGTTGCACTTTCAATTTTATTTAAACCAATTTTCTTCTACTTATATTTTTACTTAATTTTTACGTTCTCTTACTCCTTGTTAGAGGAAGTATTGTAATCGTGTCAAATTTTCGATATCCAGTTTTCACGGGAAATATCCATTTTGAGTCCAAAAAAGTGGTTTTTAGCAAATGCTCTTGTGTGTGTGTGTGTATGTATGTAAATGCATACCTCAAATACGAAAAACCATAGTAAGTTCAAACTTGATATTCCGTTTAGGTATCACCATGGGACAGTAGGTTATCTGTCAAAATTCCTCAACCGGAAGTACCACTTTATTAGTTAATTTTTTTTTTTTACTTTTTTACAATTTTTTCCAAAATAGCTCCAACGATTTTCTTTAAATTTGGTATATCAACTACACTTTTATTTTGTACACTTTTGGTAGAAAGAGCTACACTTTTATTTGAAACATTTCTCCGGGTAAATTCATTTAAGTGTACCCTTTGGGGAGCGAGGAGGGGTTATGGTTTATTCTAATGTGCTATTTCAGTTTATTACACAATTCTATCATCTAAATAATTTTAATTAGAATTATGTAGGTTTTGGAAATTCCAAGTTTCAAGAAAATTAGCAAACCGGAAGTATGTTATTTGTGAAGTATTTTGTGATTTTCTTCATAAAAACACCGATGAATTTTATTAATTTCTTTAAACTAACTACAAAGTTTATCGATTACAATTTTGAAAACTAGAGTAAGAGAAAGTTGTGTGACTATTGCACACGAGATAATTTTAAATTTAAGGCGCGTCTATGGTCATTGGCGCCCGTAGCCTTTTCAGTGAACTGCCAGCGTCTGGACAGTGTTCTTTAATTACAGACAGTAATGTCCGTTTTCGGAAAATGAGCTGTAGAAGCTCCTAGGAAGAGAAAATGTAAGGGCAGCCTTGATGGACTCGAACCCGGAACCTCCGCGTTGATAGTCCAGCGCGCTGTCACTGAGCTAATCGCTTCAAGTTGGTGGAACCACAAATTATACAGAAAATTATGGATGTCTAGAGAAAAGCAAAAGTTACCTTTAACAAACTTTGGATTCCTCCCTGGGCATTGTGGTTTATGGAGATATCTCTATATAATGGGACTCGTGCCTGACCCCTTTTGTAGAGTTTGTGAGACTGAGGAGGAAACATCCATGCATCTGATGACGAATTATTTGGATTGTGAGGAGATTAGGTTTAGGACCTTCGGCCGGAATAGGATATCGGTAGAGGATCTTAAGCTGTGTCCTTTTAAGGTTTTGGTCCGATTTATTCGGTCTGTGGTGAAACTTAGATGGTTTAAACCTGGGCCTGGATTTTCTTTCTAGTCCCAGTGGTTGTTATTCTTTAGGGGTAGCTATATGGGCCCTGGGAGGCTTTGGATAGCCTAGGGTTTGCCCTCCCATTTTGTGAATAATAATAATAATACCTTCAACAAAATTCTTAATAAAAATTTCACATCAAAATATACTTAGTATAAACGTTTAACGTAAAATTTTTAAGTCGTTTTCGAGAACATTACAAAGAAAAACCGGAAATATTAAAATCTGGTGTGAAGTATTCACATATCTTTCGCTTATTGAAATTATTATGGGTAAAATTGACAAATTTATTTTAAACTTATAATGTTGGGGGCATATAGTGGGGTGTGGGAAATAGGGTAGATGAAACCACGTTGACAAGTATAGTATACCGAGCAATACGTACATTAAAACAAGCTACATGAATAAATTATTTTAATCAATAATTCCAGCCTGTTAATGAGAGTACCAAATTGGGAAAGCAAAGTATATCAACATAGCAGCAATGAGATGAAATATATATAAATAAAAGGTAAATTACTAAAAATAACAAATACATAAGAATCAATTAATCTATTATGAACAAACTAGTTAAATACTATCATTGGAAAGTTCCAAATTAATTTTTTTTTTATTCTCGGGCAAATCAACTACAGCTGTCATTAACGCCCCCTCTCACCCCAAAACATTTGCTTGCTTTTTTTTTTGGTCACTCGAGCTGGATAACTGCACCATTCGTAAATAATATTGACGATTTACTGAAATTATGTAATTCGGAGACCATTCTGCAATAGACAATATCTTAGATTTGCGGCTCAATCCCACTTTATAAAAATAAGATTACCACTACTATCTAGTTGTCTTTTCTAAATTTAATATATTGGTGATGACGTGATGAGAATAGTAGAAACAGCTAATTTGCTGGTTTTTTTTAAAGAAATTATTTGAATCGTGAAACTGACTGTCCTGAGCTTACTTGCAGCTTTTTATGTGCCATCTAGCAGATTGCGTCAATCTTGTCCTTTGTTAATCATTTTTATCTTGAGTGAGAGTGTATTGGGTGAATCTAAAGTATGTTTGGTGAAGATGAAAGATAAATTAGATTAGGCTTAATTAGTTTTGAATGAATGTATTCATTAGCATGAAAATATTTATTGGCGAGAATGGTTTAGGAAGGCTTAGGTTAGGTTAAGTCTGTATATATATGTTTTTATTTTAGGTTTAAGTATAAAAAGGAGGAGAGGAATTACTCTACTTCTATCGATGTGAATGTTTTTTGGTGTGCATGTGTCATTTTGTTTGTGTGTGTATCTGAGAGTGGGACAGTATCCCGGTAAAAAAGTGAACCTTTAGTGCTTAATAGTAATTTGAACAAGATAAAATAGTTTGCAAGCTATGTACAATTAAGAGCTATGGCTGTATGGCGTCAAGGCTAATGCCAAAAAAAAATTAATGACTATGTTCCCGGCGGCGATGTGATTTTGTTAAAAGTGAACTGTATTATTCAAGAAATGTGTTTATCGTTAATGATTATGTTATTTATATCATTGTATCCAGTCCATTGAATGATTTCAACCATAGTTACGCAGGCCGTTGTTTTTTTTACTTTCTCTTACTCCTCCTAGTAAGAGAAAGTATTGTAATCGTGTCAAATTTTCGACATCGAATTTTCAACGGAAATATCCTTTTTGAGGTCCCTTCAGTTCAAAAAAGTGATTTTTAGCAAATGGTTTGTGTGAGTGTGCGTGTATATATATGTATGTGAACAGCATAGCTCAAAAATGAAAAACCTTAGAAAGTTGAAATTTGATATTCCGTTTAGGTATCACCATGGCATCTGGCAGTGTGTTATCTACCAAAATTTCTATCGGAAGTACCACTTTATTAGTTTTTTTTTTTTTTTACTTTTTTGCAATTTTCTCAAAAATAGCTCCAACGATTTTCTTCAAACTAAATATATCAACTACACATACAGAAAGCTACAACTTTTATTTGAAACATTTCTCCGGGAAAATTCATTTAAGGGCACTTTTGGGGGAAGGGTGGGGGTCAGATTTTTCTCTAAAGTGCTATTTCAGTTTATTATACAATTCTATCATCTAAATAATATTAATTAGAATTAAATATGTGGTTAAAATTCCGAGTTTGAAAAAATTTGATGACCGGGAAGTGCCTTTATAATTGAAATGTATTTTTCAGTTTTTATTTATTCGATACCGGTTCCAACGATTTTTTTTAAACTAGGAATGTGAACTACACATATAAAGAGCTACAAGTTTTATTTGAAATATTTCTCCTAGTGAAGTCTTTTAAGGGGGGCTTTTGGGGGAGGAGTGGGGTTATGTTTTTCTCTAAAGTACTGTCATAGGTGATTATACAATTCTACCGTCCAAACAAAATTTATTAGATATAAATAGATGAATAAAATTCTGAGTTTCAGAAAATTAATAAACCGGATGTGCGTTTTTACTGATTTTTTTTTTGCCAGTTTTCGACGAACTCCAACGAATTTCATTAAATTTGTTACACTTTGTCAATTACAATTTTGAAAACTGGAGTTATGTGAGTGTTTTACACCAGATTTTTTTTTTTTTTTAATGTTATAAATAATTAAATGACTGGGAGACGTGGACTTTGACTGCTACGGATGAAATATGCTGAACGGCTGCGATAGAAAAGTTCTCAGAATGGCTTTTTTTTACACGATAGAATAGAAAATGGTTTTTGTTGAATTAGGAAGTGTCTTGGGCATAGAAAGAATCTTGTTGCAGTTGGAAAGTCGATTGGTTATGTTAGTTCAGTGTCCTAGGATGGATACATGCAGACCAAGGCTCGAAATGGAACGAAGTGCAATCGAGTAGGAGTAAACTATGGAAAAGACTTCGTAACTATTAATGGCGAAAGAAGATCTGCAGAAATTTAATCACTGGGCATAGAGCTTAATATTAATTTTTTAAAAATTATGATTTCATTTTTGATCACTTCCGCTAAAGTTTCCTAATTCTATGCAAAAAAAAAAAAAAGAAAAAAAATATTGAATCCAGAAGGTATTCACTCATTTCTTTAAAATCTTTAATCGTGTTTTAAATTTACGTATAGGATAAATTAATTATAATTTATACTACTATATATCATTAACTAATTTGATAATATGTTGCTATTTACATAAATTATTTTTATTTTAGAAATTTACAATTGTCAATTTATTGTTTAAATATAATTAAAAACGAAACGTCAGTAACAATAAGAAGGTAATTGATCAACGTTCAGTTCAGCGAACCGAATACAAACAATAAGTTATACCCGAGTTAGTTGGGGGAAGGAAATGAAAGTTTCCACATTTCCCAAAGGGGCATTACATAGAATTGGAAAAATGGGAAAACGTTTTCCTTCTTTCCAGAAGGTTAATGTAGCCCCCCCCATAGAGTAGGGAAGAAGGAAAAGTTTTGGGGGATAAAGTTTGCACCATTTGCTATTTGGGCAGTTTAGTAAATTGCATTAGCTTTGAATATATCTTATTTTTTAGTTATTTAATAGTTGAAATATATTTTACATAATTTATATAATTAAATCATATTCTGCCATAATTTAAAAAAAATCTTTTTTTTTTTTTTTTTTTTAAATATTTGATGATCGTTAACACTTAATTTGTTAAATTTATAAAAGTTCCATTAATTTTGTAAGGAAAGCTGTAAAATAAAATAATAATAAAAGTAATTTGGAATTACTCAGATGAATTTCTCGTAAAAATTTTGTAATTAAAGATATTTTCCGCGATAGCCTGCTTCTTTTTGTGATCATCGACCGGTTTCGAGCGTTCGCCCATCATCAAGATGTTTTTGTTAAACAGTGTAACAACATCGACTTGCACAGAGCAAATGCAGCTGTTACACTGGATTTTAAAAGTCTTTATTATGACGGAACTAGGTTAAGAGGGATGTTGCTATTTGAGTGGAAAAACACATGTTCGGTCCTTTAGTGATGTTGTTCCCTTTTTAAAATGGAAACATCAATGTGTGGGGATGTATAACTTAAACCATGTTTTTTGAAGGAGATTTTACTTTGATAATTATTTATCCATACCATCTTATTATTTCTATTTATTAATTTATAACAGAGCGAAATAACACGATAGTGTCAGCCGTGGATGGTGGATGTGAATGTGTCTGAAAGGTGAAATGTGGAATGGAATGCATTATTATAAAATAAACTTGCTCATATAGATTACTTGCTCAACATATTATGTATACTATCTTACGATAATTCAGCTCGGATTCTATCATTTCTCATCAGTAACTATTCCACAGTGGTCCACGGGTGACACTTTCGTGTTATTTTGCTCTGCTGTAAATTAATAAATACAAAAATAATAAGATAGTATGGATAAATGATTATCAAAGTAAAAGCTCCTTCAAAAAACATAGTTTAAGTTATACATCCACACTCACTGATGCTTCCATTTAAAAAGAGAACAACGTCACTAAAGAACCGAACATGTGTTTTCCCATTCAAATAGCAACACTCCTCTTAACCCAGTTCCGTCATAACAAAAGACTTTTAAAATCCACTGTATCAACTGCATTTGCTCTGTGCAAGTCTATGTTACTACAATGTTTAACAAAAACATCTTGATGATGGGCGAACGCCCGAAATCGGTCAATGACCACAAAAAGAAGCAGACTATTAAGGAAAATATCTCTGATGCTTTCCAACTCTGCGGAACCAACCACAATCACAACAACTTTTGTAATTACTTTATTTATAAAAGGAGGAAGTATTGTGACAGTGGCAAATTTTTGGAATCCCGTTAACACCGGAAATACCATGTTTTAGAGATCTCCTGAGTTCGAAAAAATATGTTTTTAGCGAATGGAAGTATTTGAACAGATATCTCGAAACGAAAAGTCGTAACAAGCTCAAACTTGATATTCTGTTGATTTATAGACCACGATAATTATCACCACTAAATCTAGCCAATAAGGTTTCGGTCAAAATCATCAAACGGAAGTACGATTTTACTTAATACTTTTTCGGGTTTTTGCAACTTATTCCACAAATGGCTACAACGTTTTCCCATACAAAATACACCCACATACATGAATATTGATTTCTGGGGTGTCTGGGAGAACATCATCCGTTAAGTTATCTTCTAAAGACCACGTCAATCACAGTATGGCGAATATCGCTTAACCGGAAATGCAAGGTTTGGTGTTGATTTTGGGGGGGGGGGGGAATTTTCTCGAAAGCTGCATACATTTAGAGAAAATTCTATGAAATACCAATTCAGTGAAATTGCACTTCCGTTTAAGCAATTTTCTTTAAATTTGAAATTCTGTCAATATAGTTGTTCTCACAACTTATTATCTAGGTGGTAGAATCATATTCTTAATGAAGCGGTTATTCAAGGGAATATTTAACGTTGCTGCCTTACTACTTATTTCTACTTCCTACTTATCTCCTTTATTTAACGTGTTTCAAATAAAGGAGATAAGTAGTTATGAATGTAGATAGTAAACAAAGTTTAAAAAAAATTCGCAAGAAATGTGCGAAAGCTGAAAAAAACAAACTTTCGTTTGCAAGGATTTCTAGCTCCTTTAAAAGCAGCATTTCCGCTAGCAAATATTCCCTCTCTAATCTGTTAGGGAAGCTAGAACTTTTAAAATCTCTCAAGAAACATACCACTTATTTCTTTTTTATATAAATTTTGTTCAGTCTCGCTTTTTTTATAATAAATTTAACTGTCGTTAACCTATTAATTGTATAAAATTAGCTCTTCCATTCACTACTTCCTTTAACACCTGTAAGTGTAGCCCTACCTTTAATAAACTCTGTGCTGAAAGATTAACGTCCAAAAATAAAGAAAACTGGACTGAAGACTTGAGGAGGTAACAAACACACCAACAAGAAATAGCAGACAAATAAAACCTCTATTTATTCAAATCTTGAAACACCATGTCCACAATACAATCGTTTTTCGTACGCCAATGGACGAATATGATTGGCTGAAGGTAAGACAAATAGTGCGTGAGTTGGGCATAAATGGTAGCTTTGCTGCATTTGAGCTAAATTAATAAAAATATTACACACTTAAAGAATGATCAGAGATTATTTTAAACATGTTATTTAAATAATACAGGTTTACGAGTTGAATAGTACAATCCGTCTACCGGCCAAACAAACAAATTGCCACAGGAAATTCAGCCTATAATAAAATAAATTCGCGGGATTTTTAAATACGCGACAAACTCTATAAAATTAAAAGACATTAGAGATCTAATTTAGTAATGAGGTGGGATAAATCAATCAGTTTTTCTTATTAAGAAAACCTGTTGAAACTAAAGGCCAGCTCTTGTCTAATCAATGCCACGAGATAATTGGAGAATCTCATTTCTGTTTTTCTTAATTTGTGCAAGTTAGTGTCCGCTTGTTCATTTGTTGAATGCCTGACAATTTGACCTTGACAGCCAGCAGGTTTTTCTTCAAATAATTTTATGGATTGATCCATGGACATGAAGTTTAACTGATCATATTTGAAATCTTATCAATTCGAACAATACTGGGGACAACCTCGCTGCACATATACAAGTATGATGCCGTTTACCCTCACTGAGGTATAAATGAATCCACGTTTGTTCTACGATACCAATGTAGAATTTTATCAAATAAACCCTTCTCATGAGACTTACGTAATTACCATATCCTTGCCATTAATCCCTTAACACAAAAGTTAACTGCTTATATTATAATTCAGATGCACTGAAATACCCTTAAATGAGACTGAGTTTTACTTTGTTTAAAGATAATTGATCAACTTATTTATTTATTTTTTTTTTAATTGATATTTACTCCTGTTAGAAGTATTTATTAGTAAGTTTTAGAATGAATACGGATAAACAAAACTGGAATGAGGAAGTCATTCAATGGTGGCACAACAAATAGCGCTCAATTAATTTAATTAGATCACGATGCCATTGAAATACAGCCTTTGAATAGGTTTAATGAGCTTAGTGTTGGATTCAAGTTCAAGGACAAGGGGATTAAACTTAGGTGATAAACCATTAGGAAATTTGCTGTATCGGAATAGGATTTGTTCGCCGACGTATGGAATATTATGACTGAAAATTTTAAAAAAAATCTGGTGTGAAACACTCACACAACTTTCTCTTACTCCAGTTCCCAAAATGATGATTGACGAATTTTATAGTTTGTGTACCAAATTTAATGAAATTCGTCGAAAACTGAAAAAACTGATCAGTAAAAGCGCACTTCCGGTTTACTAATTTTCTTGAAACTCGGAATTTCAACCATCTATTTATTTCTAACTAATTATGTTTGGATGATAGAATTGTATAATCAACTAGGATAGCACTTTGATGAAAATCTGACCCCACCCCTCCCCTAAAAGTGCCCTTAAAAGAACTTTCCTAGAAAAATGTTTTAGATAACTTGTAGATCTTTGCATGTTTAGTTTATATACGAAGTTTCAAAAAAATCGTCGGAGCCATTTTTGAGAAAATTGCGAAAAAGTGAATAAATCATTCAGTAAAGTTGTAAAGTAAACGCACTTCCGGTTATACGATGTTTTTGAAACTCGGAATTTCAACAACATATTTAATTCTAATTAACATTATTTAGATGATAGAATTGTCTAATTAGCTCAGTGGTAGCGCGCTGGACTAGCAACGCGGAGATCAGGGTTCGAATCCAGCCGTGCTACCCTTAGATTTTTTCTTTCCTAGGAGCCCTTACAGCTCACTGTCCGGATGGACAGTGTTGTCTGTAACGATGAGGAACATTGTCCGCGAGGGCGGCAGTGCACTGAGAAGGCTCCGGGCGCAAATGACCACAGATGTTGAGACGCCTTAAATTAAACAAAAAAAAAAAAAAAAACTGAAATAGCACTTTAGATGGAAACCTAACACCACCCCTCCCCCAAAAGTGGCCTTCAATGCATTTTCCCCGAGAAATGTTTCAAATAAAAGTTGTAGTTCTTTGTATGTGTGGTTGATGTTTGAAATTTAATGAAAATCGTCGGAGCCATTTTTGAGAAAATTGCAAAAACGTAAAAAATCCAACTAGTAAATTGGTACTTCCGGTTGAGGAATTTTGACAGATAATGTACTGTCAGATCACATCGTGATACCAAACGGAATATCAAGTTTGAACTTTCTGCGATTTTTCGTTTATGAGCTATGCTGTTCACACACACACACAGACCATTTGCTAAAAACCATTTTTTTGGACTAAGGGTACCTCAAAACGGATATTTCCGGTGAAAACTCGATATCGAAAATTTGACACGATTACAATACTTCCTCTTACTAGGAGTAAGAGAAAGTAAAAATTAAAAAAGCAGCTGAAACGGATTTTGCAGATTTATTGATTGACGGATGAAGATTGACGGATTTGATTGATTTATTGATTATTTTGAAGTGCATTTAGATGTGATTATAGTTAGATCGTTTGGTTGAACCTCACTGTCTTGCATAGTTTTTAATGTTAATGTGTTTTAATGTTAAATGTTAATGAGAATAAATAAATAAAAACTAAATGAAATCCATAGAAATCTACAAACTAAGACATTAAGAGAAAATAATTAAAGCATTGTATTTCACTGAGTAATTTTAGTAGTGAGTGCTCTGTTAAAATGGAGAAAATAGCTAGCGAGACCATTTATCATATTACCTGAAATAAAACTAAAATTCAACTTTATATTCAATGTTACATTATATAGTTGTTAGATGGTACAATGGGATATTTTATTACACATTAATTATTTTAATATGACAGTGTACATAATTTAAAACTGAAAAGAAACAGTACAAGACATTCTTCAACAGCAATTATTCATACAATTAAACCGACAAAATTTCTTCAAAATTAATATGTAATTTGTAAAATATTTTATTTCACTTATATTACGTATACTAAAGTTGGAACTGAACAGTACATTTTTACTTGGTTTTGAATTTGATTAAATTGTAAACTTTTTCGGGGATCAGCCGATTACCTTTGTCTGCCTCTGTCAAATATCTAGGCGTGGTTCTCGACCAGAGGCTTATATTTGCTAACCACATAAGGGATAGAATCAACAGAGAAAAGGCGGTCATCCACATGCTTGTTTTATAGCAGTGGTTCTTAACCTGGGGTGCGTGGACCCTTGGGGGTGCGTGAGAGCATTTCCAGGGGTGCGGGAAAGTTCAAAAATGTGAAAAACAAAATACGAACTAGACGACCGTGGTACCCAGCAACATGACACCCCCACTTCTTCACTCTCTACCGTCTCACTTCTACAATCTCTAGTTTTCCACAAAGTCTATAGACAGCACTGTTAGGTATCTTTTATTTGGATCTTGGCGCGCCACATGTTTAACCTTCCTACCAAATCTGATACAGTGGCAGTCTGGTGATAAGTCATCAAATTTTACTATTGCGGAGTTTTCGCCATTTCGTCGTGGCTCTTTCAAAAAAAAGAGCCTCGTTTTAATAGAATTATTATGAATAAACAACAACAACCTAGCCATTAAAATTTAAATATTGCCTTTTATGTTATGTAGTAATATACATAGTAAATAAACACGGCATTTATTTACATTTATGCAGTAAATGTTTTTTCTTAAATAAAAAATACACACACTTTTCAGTTAAGGGGGTGCAAGAGCTTATTTTCAGATTCAAGGGGGTGCTGATCACTAAAAAGGTTAAGAACCGCTGTTTTATAGGGAGCCTCTCAAGAGAATAAGCGTTTGTCCTATAAGACAATGGTTAGACCAATGTTGCTATATGCCTGTCCCTCCTGGAGCCTGGCATGTCGATACAGTGTTATCTCGCTGCAAGTGATACAAAATAAGTTTCTCAGATTGGTAAAACTTCCTCACTCAGATATACCCGCAACCTAGACCTCCACATTTCCACGAACATCGAGTATGTTCAAAAATATATCAGAGCCGCCGCAGGGGAAGTTTTTTTGACAGATGCAATTTAAGCACAAATCAATTTTGCAGTGTGATAGGAGACTATGTGACACAGGTTATAGTGCGCAGGCACAGGAGAGTGAGATAAAGAATTAGCCCCACATAGCTTGTTTTTTTTTTTTTTTAATTTTTCCCAAATCATGTGTATATTGTAGTTATTAAATAAACAATTGCATATATATTTACCTTTATGAGGTTATACAGTTGCTAAAGCTACATTCCTGGAGTTTTGTAAATTTATTGTAAATAAAGCATAATTATATTCTATTCTAAATTGTAAACTATCAAGTAACGTTTTTTTTAAGCCACAACAACACTGAACTAGGCACTTAGCCAAACGTAGTAGATTTACCTGAAACCTTGAAACTCCAAGGCACATCCAAAAATGAATTTTTCAAGAAACTTACTTCAAATAAAAGTGATAGATAGTTATATGTTTAGTTAAAATGCATTATTTAAATAAAATCGCTGGAGTCATATTCTGAAAATCATGGGAAATTGAAAAACTTTTGCACTTTTGGACTTTTGGATTTTGACCTAAGCTTTTTAGTACCCAAACGATATTTTAAGGTTCCAGCTTTTTATAGTTTTTTTTTGATAGATACTGTTCAATATAAACACATACAGAACATTCACAGCTAAGAGGTTATAATGGGTTTGACAAGGAGAGAAATTGGATTTGTTAGATAAATGAACTGGAAATAATGCTGGAATAATTTCCTGAATAATGTTGTATCACTTATATTAAGGAAAGTAACACAAACTGCCTGGACGTAATATATAAATTGATAATGAGAGATTTAGAATGAGAAAAAGAAAGGTTGTTGACGCGTTGTGACTGCTGTATGAATTCTTGCAAGACTCCTGGAAGACCTCCTCGTAGTTGTATTTAAACAGATTCTCCCACTCTAGTCTGGCCTAAACTAGTGAGTGAGCCTATCAATTTTTATGTCTCTCTCTCTCTCTGTGTGCTTTGGATCCCGCTCTTCGGATCCTATTACAGAGGATTTATTTCTTTATATTTAATGGATATAAATTATCTTATAAAAATATTACAGATCAATACACTACATAGGAAAATTATTAATACCTATTTCTATTAACTAAATAAAAACATACAACATAAACATATATAAATATAAATTGTATAAAGGACCTTAAAATATAAAGATATAACACAAAAATAATAATTAACACATAAAATATTAACAAATTTTTAAAATATCTTTATATATATATATAATAAAGATATTATATATAAATAATATTTAATAATATGTAAAACTAAAACAATTAACGAATTTAAAAACAATTTAACCTAACTTAATTATTGCCTATTTATTTAGGATGGTTAATTAATTAAATTGAGACGTGATGAACTGAAAAATGTCAATATCTTAAACTAAGGTTTTGGTATCTAAAAAATGGAGACACTTCTAAAGAAGTAAACAATGTTTATGAAAAGCGCATGAAGAACATTCAATGATATAATTAAGTGATTTAAAGGATCATTTAATGTTTATGAAAGCGCATGAAGAACATTCAGTGATATAATTAAGTCATTTAAAGGATCATTAAAGGAAATAGATGAGAGTGAGTTACTATTGATGATAGAGTTATGGATTAGAACAGCTCAACAAATTTATATTTAACTCTATTTACGATATACATAACGTTTCCTGGAAGATGTTCCAATATAAGGCCAATTATAATTCCAAAACTCAAGATGAAGGTGAAGAAGTGAACAATAGAGAAAATTTTAGGGCTTTAACATTATTGTTTTGACATTATGGTTTAAGGAGTGATGATGAATCTTAGAGAGGGAAGGGAATAGCTAAGTGGTTAGCGTACTGGACTCCCACTAGGAGGACCCGCTGTCCTTAGATTTTTTTCTTCCTAGGAGGATAAAAACATCGGCTTCATTAAATCAGTAACCGGGCCAGTAAAAAAAGTCAATTAAGCGAGGTTTTTGAGGGAGAGGGAGTTTATGTTTTCTTCAAATGTGAGTCACTTTTATTAAGGTTAGATTCTTCGCATTCAAATAATATTGAAGAGAACTAAATATTTGTAATAAATTATAGGTTTGAAGATAATTATTTAATTATAATTATGTGAATTGCGGTAAGAGAAAATCGTGTGAGAGTTACATACCAGATTTTTTTTTCAATTAATTTAATCATATTATGTTCGAAAGGTGTCTAATTAGAGGTTATCTTCATTAACGATGAACTCCGTGTTGTTTATTCAGCAATATATATGTTTTGAGGTCCCTTGAGTCTGAAAAAATTATTTTTTGGAAATTGGTCTGTGTCAATAACTCAAATGTGATCAGTATAAAGATTAGCATAACTCAAACCGGAAAATTGCAGAAAATTCAAACTTAATATTTCGTTTGAGTTCTCCACTAGGGTAACTGACATTAAGGTTTTGGACAAAATTGGTCAACCGGAAAGTATCACTTTATAAAATGAATTTTTCAGTTGTTTGAGGTTGTTTAGTAAATAACAGGAAATTAAAAAAATAAATAAAGTGAACTCTTTTTACACCGTACTATCTCAACCTCTGGTAATAGTAAATACTTTATAATAATTAGTAAATACAGGAAAAATAATTAATAATATAAATTGAGGTGAGATACCTAGGGTGGGCTCTGTTTAATAAAAAACAGCAAAAATATAAATTTAGTGAAAATATTGAGTGGACTGTATATAATATAATATATTGAGCAAATGGGAAATTAAAATATTAAAAATTATATGGGAAAAAAATGAATATATAAATTAAACTTAAAAATAGATAGCAAATATTATTTATTATCACTTTCAATAGGCCAAAGGAATGGCGCTTACCGTGAAACGCAGAATCCTGATTACCAATACTGGAAGACCCATGGTCCTTAGCCACATCAGGGGTCAAGGGGACAGGAGAAATAGGAAAATAAGGAAATAAATCTTATGTGCCTGTAACTGTTGCGTCTTGATCCATACACTGCTGCTTGGCTGATGATTGTAGATAATAATTTAATGGGTTCTCAAAAGCTGCACGGCAGAAAAAACCAACCGGAAGTAACAACCATGTGATTTCATAATAATCTATGCAGGCCCGAGAGAACCGAGCCGGCTAATTCTACAAAAGGATCAGTTTATTAACATTACCCAGGAAAACCAGAAGTAACAAAAATTGGGGTTTTCACAATTATTACGGGGGGAAACCGAACTGGCATGAATTATCTAGGTATTACACTGTGACCTATTCAAGGAAGTGTTGCATAATGACTTTACTCTTCTTCGAGCTTAAAATGGCGACTGACTGAGAGAGGAGAGAATCCATAGAATACCCCCTCTCTATTCTTAGGACACAGCCTAATAAATTAGTAAATTCTTATCAAGTTAGTACAATATCCCACCTCCAAAATAAAATTATTGTACGCCGTTGGCGGGAAATTTGAATTTATATTAAATACCGAACAGTTTTTTTTTTCGACTATCACCTCTAAAGTGCTATTTTAATTAATTGCACGATTCTATCATCCATATATAATATTAATCAGAATTATATATGTTGCCAAAATCCAGAGTTTAATGAGAATCATTTGATCGGTTTACAGAACAGTTTTTTTTTTAAATTTCTATTTTTATTTACATATAAACAAGGTTAAGGTTTTATTTCTAAAAAAGGTTATGCTTTCCTGAGCTTAACGTCGTTTTATGAAGGCTAGATTCTCTCATTCATGCTAATTGGCAACTAAACATGTAAAGTAAGAATAATATCTTTTAATTAGTTAATTATATCTACGATTATATCTTTGTTTTTTTATTTAATTTAATTTAATTATATCTATATTTAATTTTTTATATAATTATATCTATGTATATTGTAGTAAGAGTTTATGTTTCACTTCAGTTTTTTTAATTTTTTAAAATTTTTTTTATTTGCAACTATCATAATGAAACACAAAGTTTAATAACTATAGTAATGTTTGGTATGCAATTAATAAATTCATCTTTTACAATAATCCTTTTATTATTTTCATCTACTAAACATATTTATAATAATAGAAATAAAAAAAATAAAAAATAAAATAATATAAAAACTTTAGAAACTCATTGATTTTATATTCGTACACTATCAGTTTGTTCATTCTTGTAGGACGTGACCTGATAGAATATGATGGCAATTTTACTTGAAAATTTCTTTAAGATTCTCTTTAGATGTAAAAGATAAAAGATAAAAAAGAAGAAGAAGGGAATGTAAAAGAATTGTATAACAGGAGTTTCACAGAATTACATTCTTTCTAGGAATCCTACATTCTTACCAGTTCACACCAATTCAATATTCTCTTTTTTTGATAACCTTTTCTTTTGTAAAGCAAATAATAATAATAATAGGAGACGAGTTCAAGAACCTAGGGCTCTACCCCGCCTTGTTCAGCAAGATGTTGTGCAAGAAGCCAATTAGGTTATGCAGTATGTGTCATCCCGAGCGGCTTTAGTAAGAGAAAGCAAATAATGATTGGGGAGGGGGCGCTAACAATCACAGTACTTTATGTGACCAAAATAATAAAAATAATAATAATAATAACAATAACGACAGTCATACTTGTGATTATGCCAGAGTGAGTGGAGCACTCCTATTTCCCGAAGGACGAAATTAAGGTGTATTGGGATCAGTGCATGATCACCAATAAGGTCGGCCCTGCAAAATAGAACGGAAATTCTTATTTTTAATATTCGAAAAAAGGCAGGCGAAAGAATAGATATAGGACCAGAGATATTTTCCGTGATAGCCTGCTTCTTTTTTGTGGTTTCATCGATCAGTTTCGGGCTTTCGCCCATCTTCAGCTTGCGTTTGTCAAACAGTACGATATCACAGAATTGCACAGAGCAAATTCAGTTTACATAACATTGACTAACTATTAACTAACTATAGTCAGTGTGTAGCTAACTATAGTCTTACTAACCATAGTCAGTGTTAGGGATTGTATACCGGTTTACCGATTTACCGGTTAACCGATAAATTGACAAAAAAAAAAAGTTCGGTAAATTTACCGGTAAATTTCAAAAATGGTAATTTCAATTACCGGTAAATCGGTAAATGAAAAAATCCATACTAGAAATTTTTATGTAGAAAATATTATGTTTATAGATATTTAAAAGGGGCTAAAGGGACATTGAAAATTAAAAAAAAAAACAGGTAAGTTTAAGCAACAATATAACTAATTATTAATTTTATGTGATATATTTTTTTTTATTAATTTTAATTTAAACTTTCTTAGGTTTGAGAGCCGTTGTAAATCGTACAGAAAGCGCTAGTTACAGTTAGCATATATGTGATTTGTGCTCTCTAGTTTTTGAGATTTTTAAAGGTTTAAAATCTTTACAATCAACGGTTTTCTTAAAGAGTAAGTAAATATCTCCTTTTTTTTAATATTTAAAAATAATAATATGTAGATATTTCACGTATTTTTTTAAATTAATAGCAACTAACCCCCCGTAGGGGGAAGTGGGCTAGCCACTTCTTCAGGGATCTAGGCATCCCTGCGGGTTTCCCAGCCTAACAACACTACAATATACACTTATACTGACACCCTTAACACTACACATTACAAATAGGACCTGCAGAGGTAGTTGATGTGTGCAGCTACTTGGGTTCAGCGCACCCACAGGTAAACTTGAGCTCCCCACCACACACATTCACTCACACCTGAACACTCGACACTTTACAGACGACCACACACACTGCATGAACAAGGACACGCACTCGTTGAGAGCTCGGAGTATAAATATCTCTCCCTCGTGCTTGCCGGCACGAGGCTTTGGGGCTAGGGTGGAAAAGGGGATCCTGGGCATTGAGGGAGACGACGACCTGCGGGCGTCCGATCCCAACACATGTCTTTGGCCTCGGCTTCACCCGAGAGCTCTACCTGGGGGATAGCCCGACTCCAGGAAGGCTAGGGAATTCCGCCTCAGGCGGGTTCCTAGGGTTAGGAGGGGGGCCGCGGGGGCACGGGTCAATACTTCGGTGTCGGAACGCTGTCTTCCGCGGCACCTGACTATATCGAGGTGCGATGGTCTACCCGGATAGTAACCGGGTGCATTTGATCGTCCGAGCAGGCGGGACCACGTACCTCGATGAATTTTATAAATTATTATGGAAAATAATAATGATTTTACTGGGCCTTGCCCACCAACTATCCAGCTCCTAAACCCAAATCCTTTTCCTACTCCAATTAACCCTCTCCCCATCCCTAACCCTAATCCAACTCAGTCCTTTTCTATTCCCATTTCTCCTAATCCCCAATCTTCAAATCCCTCATCGACCTCGGATTTTACTGGCAAAAGTCCTATCGTGGACATGGACAAATCTCTGGAAAAAATATCTGGGATGCAGTTTACATTGCAACCTTATAGCACTTCTTCCCCGCCGAGGAAGAAAGCCAAGGGCGGCCACCGGAAATATAATGAGACAGGAAATGAGATAGGAAATAAATTTATTGATTTTGATGAAGACAACTGGGGTAGATTCTTTGTTGTTAAAAAGAAGGAAGGTTCATTCACAAACGAATGCTCCTTTAAACTGTACAAATTCATTAAAAGCACTTTAGGAAAAACCAAGAGTATTAGGAAGCTTAATGATGGCTCTATCTGTATTGAAGCGGACAGTCGCACCCAGATAAGAGCCATCTTAAACTTACAGAAGTATATGGAGTCAATTCTGAGGAAATTCGCGAATAAGTGAAAAAAAAACATTTAGTAAAGTGGTAAAGTAAACGCACTTCCGGTTATGCGATTTATTTCAAAATTGGAATTTCAACAATATATTTAATTCTAATTAACATTATTTAGATGAGCGAATTTTCCAATAAGCTGAAGTAGCACTTTAGATAAAAACCTAACCCCCGTCCTTCTCTCAAAAGTGCCCTTGAATGAATTTTCACTGGGGAAATGTTGCGAATAAAAGTTGCAGCTCTTTGTATGTGTAGTTGATATATCAAGTTTAAAGAAAATCGTCGAAGCCATTTTTGAGAAAATCGCAAAAAAGTAAAAAAAAAAAAAACTTGTAAAGTGGTACTTCCGGTTGTGGAATTTTGACAGATAACGTACTGTCAAATCCCATGCTGTTACCTAAACGGAATATTAAGTTTAAACTTTCTACAATTTTTCGTTTTTGAGCTATGCTGTTCACATACAGACACACACATCCACATTGACCGTTTGCTAAAAACCACTTTTTTGGACTCAGAGGACCTCAAAACTGATATTTCTGGTGAAAACTAAATTTAAAAAAATTAACACGACGAAATACTTCCTGTTAATAGGAAATAACTGAATATACAAAAAAAAAAAAGTTTTTAATTTGATTTAGACATGACTGAACCATTCCAAAATTTTATATTTATTTAATTGAAAAAAAAAGTGAAAAATTGGCTCAAATTATTACAAAGTTAACAAATTAGTTTTGAAACAGTTTTATTAGTGTGAAAAATACAAAAGTTGTGTTTGCTTGTTTCTAAGCAAGTCTTTGATGCATGAGAAAAACATCCTAATGAGTGACGACGACGAGTATGAAAGTTTGATTTATTTAGTTAATTCTGTGTTTTTTTTTTTTTTTTTTTAAGAGGGGTTTTTTTGATATTCTATTCAGAGATTCACTAATGGAACACTTTTCGTGACGATGGTTACCATGTGAACATCTCCAATTATCTCTATATTTTACAATCGACAACGACGACACATGCGGTCCAAAAACAAAAAACAAAATCTGGTGTGAAACACTCACACAACTTTCTCTTACTCCAGTTCTCAAAACTATAATTGACAAATTTTACAGTTTATGTACCAAATTTAATGAAATTCGTCGAAAACTGAAAAAACTGTTCAGTAAAAGCGCACTTCCGGTTTACTAAATTTCTTGAAACTTGGGATTTTGGCCATATATTTATTTCTGATTAATTTTGTTTGGATGATAGAATTGTATAATCAACTATGATAGCATTTTTTAAAGAAAAACATACCCCCACTACTCCTCCAAAAGTGCCCTTAAATAAATTTTCCCAGAGAAATGTTTTAAATAAAAGTTGTAGATATTTGTATGTTTAGTTTATATAGAATGTTTCAAGAAAATCGTCTGAGACATTTTTGAGAAAATTCGCGAAAAAGTGAAAAAAAAAAATCATTTAAGTAATATGGTAATGTAAACGCACTTTCGGTTATCGGATTTTTTAAAAACTCTGAATTTCAACAACATATTCAATTCTAATTAACATTATTTAGATGATATAATTGTTTAATAAACTGAAATAGCACATTAGATGAAAACCTAACCCCACCCCTCTCCCATAATTGCCCTTAAATGAATTTTCCCAGAGAAACATTTCAAATAAAAGTTGTAGCTCTTTGTATTTGTAGTTGATATACCAAGTTTGGAAGAAAACTGTCGGAGCAATTTTTGAGTAAAACGCAAAAAAGTAAAAAAAAAAAAACAAGTTATGTGGTACTCCCGGTTGAGGAATTTTGACAGATGACCAATTGTCAGATGCCATGGTGATACCTTTCAATATTCTGCGGCTTTTCGTTTTTGAGCTATGCTATTCACACACACACACACACACACACACACAGACCATTTGCTAAAAACCACTTTTTTGGACTCTGGGGACCTCAAAACGGATATTTCCGGTGAAAACTCGATATCGAAAGTTTGACACGATTACAATACTTCCTTTCCTAGGAGTAAGAGGAAGTAAAACTAGTAGTCACGTTGAGATCAGATTAATTTCTTAAAAGAGATTTTGTGATTAGTGAATTACTGCAACTTATGTAATTCATCTTTTACATTTTTTTTTTTTTTTCATCACAAACAAAATATTAATCCTTGCCCATATAATAAATTAACATAACCTAGATAAAGTGTGTTTTCTTAATTGGAAAATCCACTTATACTTTGCCATATTTTCTGGCTTGCAGCCAAATTAGTATAATCTATTATGAGAAGTCACCTGCAACGTTAAAAATCCAAGGATACATTAGATTATGTATCTTCAACGATTTATTTATTAACATTTTTTATACACACCCCTCACACAGACTTAATAGTTAAGTGGAGCTACTTTAATTTGAAGAGTTAAACTTAGCAGAGTTAAAGAACAAAAGTTAATATGTGGTTGGATCCGCAATACTGGATCCGAATAACATCTATGATTTTATCCGTCATAGCAAGCTTCATTTTGTTGGTTTTGACCGATTTGGGATTTTTTTTTCATCGTCGGAGTAAGGTTTATAATCAATTCGTGTTGAGAGATGACATTTGTTTTTAGTACCAACGACACTGGTTGTGAGTCCGACATTCAATCTTATTCACACAGTCAAAAAGTATTCTACTTTGTCACTCTCTTCTTTTATTTATTTACTCCTAAGTAAGAGGAAGTAATCGTGTCAAATTTTCGATACCGGGTTTTCACCGGAAATATCCGTTTTAAGGTCCCCTGAGTTCAAAAAAGTGGTTTTCAGCAAATGTATGTGTGTATGGGTGGGAGCATCATCGTTCAAAACCGAAAAACCGAAGAAAGTTCAAAGTTGATATTCCGTTTGGGTATCACATGGGAGCCGACAGTACGTTAATTGTCAAAATTCCGCGACCGGAAGTACCACTTTACTGAATGGTTTTTCACTTTTCTTGCAATTTCCTCAAAAATGGCTTCAACGATTTTTTTTTTTTTTAAACTTGGTATATCAACTACTCATACAAAAAGCTAAAATTATTTCTGCCGGAAAATGCATTTAAGGGTACATTTAGGGGAGTGGTGGGTACGTTGTCCTCTAAAGTGCTATATCAGTTTCTATTCTATCATCTAAATAATATTAAATATGTTGTTGAAATTCTGAGTTTGAAAAAAAAATCGGTTGACCGGAAGTGCGTTTTTACAGAAAAGAATTTTCCAATGTTCTGCTATTTTTCTAAAAACGGCTCCAACGAGTTTCTTTAAGCTATTTCAATTTATTACACAGTTCTATATTGATCAGTTAAAAAAAAAGTTGCTAATAAAAAATGATTTTTAATCAGTTCAAAAATTTGACTAAACGAATGAATGGATCAATCACTTTTAAAAGAGTGATTAATTTTAGTCTTAGTTTTGATGCAATTCTTAGTCACTTTTTTAATTGAAGTGATTAATAAATGTACATCTCTTCGTAAGCACTGCCTCTGAAAATAAATAACTTACGATCCAAGAGAGAAAAAAAAGCTGGTGTGAACCACTCACACAACTTTCTCTTACTCCAGTTCTCAAAACTATAATTGACAAATTCTATAGTTTGTGTACCAAATTTAATGAAATTCGTCGAAAACTGAAAACACTGTTCAGTAAAAGCGCACTGATTTACTAATTTTACTTGGTTTACTAATTTGCTTGAACTCGGAATTTTGGCCATGTATTTATTTCTAATTAATTTTGTTTGGATGATACAATTGTATAATCAACTAATCTGACAATTGATATAATCTGATAGCATCAGAGACATTTTCCGTGGTAGCCTGCTTCATTTTGTGGTCATCGACCGGTTTCGGGCGTTCGCCCATCTTCAGGATGCGTTTTTCAGACAGTGTGACAACACAGACTTGCACAGAGCAAACTTAGTTTTCACACTCCGTGAAATGCCACACTGTCTGAAAAACGCATCCTGAAGATGGGCGAACGCCCGAAACCGGTCGATGACTACAAAATGAAGCAGGCTACCACGGAAAATGTCTCTGATGCTTTCCAGCTCTGCGGAACCAACCACCACAACAACTGTGATAGCACTTTAGAGAAAAATATAACCCCACCCCTCTCCTAAAAGTGCCCTTAAATAAATTTTTCCAGAGAAATGTTTCAAATAAAAATTGTAGATCATTGCATGTTTAGTTTAAATATCAAGTTTCAAGAAAATCGTCGGAGCCATTTTTGAGAAAATTGCGAAAAAGGGAAAAAATCATTCAGTAAAGTGGTAAAGTAAACGCACTTCCGGTTATCCGATTTTTTCAAACTCGGAATTTCAACAACATATTTAATTTTAATCAACATTATTTAGATGATAGAATTATCTAATAAACTGAAATAGCACTTTAGATTCTCATATAAAATTTAAACACTTCTTTTCTTAGTGCATTTCTCACTTGGAACTTAATACATTTCTTATAACATGGACATGTTACAAAATACTTAAATCGAAGGGTGAGAAAAGGATTATACAGAGAATTTATTTCCAGCTTCCTTCTGAATAATATTTCCAATTAAATTAATATGGCAGTAGATGCCTTATAAGCCTAGAATATTTTACTGAAACAATATATCTACAGTAGGGTAATGTAAGCTTCTTTATATGTGTAAATCAATAAAGTTGAAAGCAAGAGAAGCCGTAGAATTTTGAAATTTAAGATTGATACATATAAAATCTTATTAAGATAATCCTGTAATAAACGTTTAACATGATTGTACAAAGTTTAAGGCCTTTGAGAAGGATTACGTAAACTTTCGAAAGTAATTTTAATTTTTTTAGAAAAGTAAGTTTAATTTAAATGAAAAAGATTTATTTATTTTTTAAAGAAATATTTAATTTTATTGAAAAATATTTTATGAAAACGATCAAAGATTTCTACTTCAAAGAGAATGTGATTATTAAATTTTCATAACCTTCCAAACTATTCATCCAATTGATCCGTTCACGAATCCATTTGCAAGGTCAAATGAAGAAGTCATTTAACGCATTTCATTCTAGCAGCGTACTGGAATTTCATGGTAATTTGTGAATGTGAGATATCAGCATTAAATTTATAAATTCCATTGCTTTGTATTTTAATTCTTTTCTTTAATAACATACATTTTTGGAGAAAAAAAGGAAAAAAAGAACTGATATTATCTCTAATATTTAGATTAAATGGAAGATTACAAAATTTAGATATCAATATAGAAATGATGAAAAGTTATGAAGTAAAAGAATAATAATACATTTTAATAGGGAAGGGAAGAGATTAGGTCAGTGGTAGCACGCTGGACTGCCTCGAGCAAGTCCCGGGTTCGAGTCCAGCAGTGCTGCTTTTAGATTTCTCTTCCTAGGGGCCTCTAATAGCTCACTTTCCGTTGATCGACAGTGTTGTCTGTAACGAGAGAACACTGTCCGGAGGCCGGCAGTACACTGAAAAAGCTCTGGGTGCCAATAATCTTAGTTGTTGACACGCCTTCAAAAAAACAAACAAATGAAATTAAAAATCTGGTGTCTTTCATTCGGACGTCTTTCCCATACTCCTGTAAATACAATTATGTATAAAATGATAACTTTTTCTCTATATTTCAAGTTTTTTATTTTAACATAAATATAGTGTTGATGAGCTGACCACCAATTTTCAAAAGTGATTACATTGAAGTCTAAAAAAAATCATACCCAATAACTTTGGGCTAAATCCATGTATTTGAAGTTTGAATTCACAGATTCCGCAAAACTATATATAATATCAATTCTTTGGAAAAATCTTTCAAATCAGTGATAAGTTTATATTTATATGGTGGTGTTGGTACCTGAGTGAGAAAACACCTTTTCAGTCTTTAAAGGGGCATAATGTTCCCTTTAAAAATGGAAACATCCAACAAGTGGGGATGTGTAACTTAACTACGTTTTTTTTTGAAGGAGATTTACTTTGATAATTAATTACCCATATTATCTTACTATTTTATCTATTGATTTATAACAGAGCTAAAGAACACTATGTCAGCCGTGGGCTATAGTGAAATAGTTACTGACAAGCAATGATAATAATAATGATAATGATATTTTACGATCATTTAGCTCGTATTTTATCATTTCTTGTCAGTAACTATTAAGATATTATTGGCAATTAATTATCAAAGTAAATCTCCTTCAAAAAAACGTAGTTAAGTTACACATCCACACTTGTTGGATGTTTCCATTTTTAAAGGGAACAATATTCCCCTTTACATTTGTTTTCCTAATCAGGCCAACACCCAACACCCCTTTTAACCTAGTTAGGTCATAACAAATAAGATTTTTAAAAATCACTGTATCAACTAAATTTACTCTGTGCAAGACTATGTTATCACACTGGTTGACAAAAAAACATCCTGATAATGGGCGAACGCCCGAAACCGGTCGATGACCACAAAAAGAAGCAAGCTATCTCTGATATTTTAGGTTATTTTGAGAAAACTGGATGGTTAGTCTTATGTGCCAATTATTACAATCCTGATGTCATAAGATTCATATCTCAACGTATAAGCGCGCAGACTACGGAATAAACTATATATTTTAACATAGTTACGCCCTGAAACATTCTCATGAAACAATTCCAGTATTTCTATCACCATATTCAATTTAATATTGTTTATGCAACAGAATGCAACAAACTTCAATCTTTTAGAATAGTAGTTCAAATTCATACAAAACACAACTTGCAAAATGTAGGCTGGCCAGGATTTAAAAAAATAATAACTCCTCCAATCTTTCAAACACATTTATTCTTCTAGCCTCCATCTGAAATAATATTACATACTTTCTGTTCGGTATTTATCCAAATTTGAATTTGCCGACGTTAAAATATAATAACTTATAACTATTTAGGCTGTGTCCTAATTGTAGAGAGGGGGTAGTCCCTAGGTCAGTCACTCGTTAATAATTACACTAGTAAGGTGTCCGTGCAACACGTAAACTGTCTACTCAATTTAGACCACTGCGCTCTCCTTCCGGGAAACTCATGTGTTGTCACTTCTGGTTTTCCTCGGGGAATTAGTGTTAATAAGTGAGTCACTATTTTACACTCGTACGAGCAATATATATGCAGTAGACAGCACCTTCTACTTATACAGTTTAAACTACTTCCGCTTTCCTTTTCGTGAAAACCCATGTGTTGCCACATCTGGTTTTCCTCGGGGTTAGTGTTAATAAGTTGAATTCTTGTCGAGTGAATGTCTCCGGATTCTCCCGGCCTGCTAAGGTTGATTGTACAAGCACATGGTCTACTTCCGGTTGCTTCTCCGGGTTACAGCTTTCCTGGAGCCCGTTTAAATACTTCATCTATTTTCATCAGCCGTAATGTGTGGACAACGACGCTGGAATTACAGGCATATGGTTCTTTTTTGTTTCCTTTCCTGTCTCCTATTTCCTTGAATTCCCCATATGGGCTGAAGGACTTCAGTCGGATCACACTAACTTTAAAGGTGTCTGCGTTTAAGGTAAGCGCCACTCCTTTTGGCTTGTTGAATATAATAAATATTTTTGCTACTCATTTTGCATTTATTTAATATTCATTTTGTTCATGTTATAATGGAAACATATATTAGATGTAATGGAATCGTTTGATGTGAGATTCCTGGAGTAGCAGATGTCTTGAAGAGGGCGGAGGTTAGTTTGAGAGATTTGGAAGTTAGTGCTCGAATTATTAAACGGTTTTTTATATAAAAATAAACTGTATTTTAACAATAATTTAAACGTGATAAATGGTTACTAATAACTATAATAAAATACTTAATAATAAATAGAAGATAAATAACTGATAATTTAGAATGGTTAAAATAACGAACTAAAGTGCACAACTACGAGAATGATAAGTTGAATATAACTGTGAATTGCCGCTCGTGTATAGTTTGGTCGTAGATGATATAATAATCCTCTCGTCGTATATCATAGAGTTTATATATACTGTTGTTCACACTCACACCAAGACATCTGTCTTAGTGTGCGGCCTTGTGCGACCTTCGTAGTTTTCTGACCTTATTTAGTGGCCATACTTATCGCAGTGCCTGCCTTTTGATGTGAGAATTAATGAAAAGGCTTTGTTGTTTGTTTGGTTGACCGCTGCTGTCGGCGGCCAACAGTGTTACTGTTTTCACCCTTTGTTGATAGCAGCTGGCTGGAACCACTAGTTGTAATTTATTATTTCTTTGGTGTACTTTGCTGATGTCAAAGACTTTGCCATGTCATTACAATGTTAAATGAGCCCATTGGCTCACTCTTTACTCTTTCTATACAGTCCACTCAATATTTTCTATTATGTTCTTTTAAATTTTACTTTATTTCATTTAATTTTATTTTACAGAACTCACCTTTTAATTTTCGTTTATTTGCGTTTATTATTTTATTTTATTTCCTGTTTTTTACCAAACACTTTCATTATACAAACGACCACTAAACATAAACCTATAATATGTTCCTACTCTACAAGTTACATAGCTAACAATCATTTGAGTACCATCCTTAATTGCATCACTCTTTTGTTCTCTATTAAAAGGTCTATCTAACATATAACAAAGGAGGTGGCCTATTAATTTCCATTTTTGTACAAAATGCACCAAAAGTGTTAGAATTATTTAAAATAGTAGGGGGCATCAATCGTATTAGCCTTCGGATTACATTTAATTCGAAATTTCGTACGAGGCGTAATAAACAAACCTCTTTTTATATACATTGGTACTGCTATACCCCATATCCTGCGTCTTCGGTACATTAAAATACGACTTTCGTATATCTTCTTTAGTATGACCATTATTATAATAATATTCCAGTACTTTAGGTCCAGTTGCTGAGAAATCATTAACATCAACATCAGCAGGAAAATGATAATCTCCATCTTGCAAATTTTCTTCATTATATTTACTATTGCAGTAGCCACCAAGTTTATCCCAGTCATTTTCAGATTGGCCAGTATTTATATGCCTTACGTGATGAACATCGAATGAATCTATTATCCAAAGTACGCTCAATAATTTAACCTCACCGTATAATATACAATTTGCCTTTAACAAATCTGTTTCATTGTCACAGTCATACATAACCGAATGGTTTTATACCAATTGGTGTGATAAAAAAAACCATTTAAATATCTTGCAAAAAGTTGTTATATAGAACTATAGTAGTTGCTGTAATAGACAGTCATGTTATTATTATTATTATTATTATACCGGGTGCCTGTTAGCGTGGGACCTAAGCCTACATGGCTTTTATTCCCACGATGCCCTCCATATCATCCCCTTAAATAATTTCCCCCGGTGGCTTACCGGTCAATCTACAATATCCCAAGATATCCTTGAACTCCAACTCGCCCCCGGGCAGTCCTGCGAGAGTGGTGCCCTCCCAAATACGCGAAACCTAGTACCAGCGAAACGGGGACACTGATATAAATAGTGTTACACCGTTTCCCTGACTCCGTCGTCGCAGTTCTGACAAATGGGACTAGACGTCCTCCCTATGTTAAACAAGTGACTAGACACCCAAGTGTGTCCAGTCCCCACCAAGGTCCTCAAACCTGTCCTACTAACGGACAGGAGATACTCCGAAACTCCCTACTTAATTCCTTTTATAAATCTTTTAGCTTGGAGGCACCCCTGCGTGTCCCCCCCCCCCAAGCATTTCTCCAAGACTCTCATCTCCCAAAATGTAATCTATTTGTCGCAAAACTTCTTCGTGACGGCAAGGGCTGGTTTAGGACCACAAAATGGTAATGATGATCCCTCCCTAGTCAACTGATCCGCCCTCTCATTGCCCTCTATTCCCCCATGTCCGGGTATCCAATAGAGACGCACCTTACCCCTCCGAGCCAAAGCATTAAGCCTTCTCCGATAGTCATGTTAGTGTTTCTAACAATTTTTTTAATTATTACTCTTTAAAATTTATGTTGGAAAAAACAAATTATAAAAAATTATTGTGTCCCTAACATAGAGGGAATACTCGCAACATATTTTTGCTCATATTTTATGCTATGTATGTAAATAAACATATATTACTAAAGTTGTAAAGAAATAAAATTTTTGTCTTACGTAGTTTGCGATAAGATTACTTCCAAGAGAAATAGTTAAAAAAAAAACTAAATAAATAAAGAGTAACAAAACTAAAAGGAAGAAAATCTCCACTTCCTGTTGGCATGTTGGCATGTCTTTTTTTTTTAAACAGTCCGGATTATCCTTACTAACGCCACTTATATATATATATTTTTTTTTTCTTGGAACATCTTTCGGTTTATTTCTTATTTTTTAGTCTCTCTCTCTCTAGATGTATAACGAAAAAATATTTTATTAATAAAATCTGTTACTTCTTAAAACTTTTAAAAAAGTTAACGTGAAAAATTTTAAAAGACTTTCTCTATTGTTTAAAACAATACGATGTTCTAAATTAGTAAAGTGCACTTTACTAGTAGTTGGTAGACCAGTAAGAAAAGTAGACCAGTAAATTGGCACATATTGGTCTACTTTTTCTGGCCGGCTTTACGTCCAACTGCTGGATCTGGTGTAGTGGACAGTGATGGATTACAAAACATTCTTTACTACACTTTAATACTCATATTCATGAATCAAATCCAATGCACTGACTATGAATCAAACCCGGTACCAAAGCAATAGAATTATACTGTAGATAATGAACGTAATTTGACAAATGTGGTATGTAGATTTGAAGAAATACAGCATTATTATGAGTTGTGGTAAGGCAAACCGAAGGTAAGTTTAGTAAAAACTAGCTAGGAAATCCAACACTCTTTGTAGAGGTGACAAACCTGGTAACGATGGCTTGTAATAGAATTGATTAGGTAATAGTAATTTGACAGGGTGCCTCTGCAAACATTTCTCCTACTTTCTTCTTACTATACGCTTCTTTGCTGATTCTATCTTTTATTTATTCTTATCTTGTACCTAATTAACAGTATCTAATATTGTAGTTAAACGTTGAGATGTAGTGAGTGCAATATGTGTACAATATTGAGATACATTAGTGTTTTAATGCCACTATTATAAGCTAAATATCATAGGCTTTATGAACTTTTTCTGCTGCCACTTGTCAGATTCTTTATCCTACATTTTAATTTTATCCCCTCTATACACACTGTATATAGTCGTAGTAGCGCTTCTCCTTTTCATGATTTCATAAGGAATCGTAAGTGAGCGGATGGATAGCTTTCTTAAAAAAACTTTTAGCGATGTTTACTATATGAATAGAGCTAATGATTAATGACCTCATCCACACTGACACCTCATTCAATACACTTTTCTATTTTGTATTAAGGTGTGTTTACTTGAGGTTGTGGTAAATACTAAGCCGCAATATTTTGCTTTAATTTCCTTTGTCACACTTATACAGCTCTTGCTATGCAGAAAAAAAAAGTCTCTTTAAAGCACTTTCGAGTTTCACTCTACTGTTGACTTTTATCGTTATCGACGATTTTCCTGCGTGCTCTTTCAACCAAAGCAGTTGTATTTTGCCCTCTATATTCTCCAGATCAGTTGCTATATCCAAAATAACTTGGATGCTTAATTCTTTCAAGCGCGCATGTCGAGTCGCACACATAATTACAATAGTTTCATGAACAATTGGTAAATAGTGTGAGAGTACCAATAATACGAAACAAAGTGCCCACATTGCTCACTCCTCTAATCATAATCACATAAGAGTGATGCCTGGATGTGTTTCGAATAGATAACTTCACAGTATTTGTCAAAACATCTTGAACATGAACGAACTTTGAAACTGGTTATGATCACCAAAAAAAGGACCATATTTTTAAAGAAAATATTTGTCAAAATGTTTTTAGTCCTAAGGACCAAATCATCTTGTAATACTATGTCCGGGCAACATTTGGTCTGAGAAAAGAAAAACATTTTGTGTTTCAAACTACCCAACTTGATTAAAGCAGTTAATAAAAAAATTGAAAAAAATGTCTGGGCGTGAAACACTTATGCGCATTAAATCTGGAATTTTACAATATAGAGTAATATATATGTCTACCCAGGTACACAATTACCAAGGCAAAGAGTACTTGAAATGATTATATACTAATCCAATAGACTGTGCACAATAACATAGCACAAACCCGATTGAAATTTAAGGTCACAGATTCATTCAAAACACCTAAAAAGCATTTTTTTGGGGGGAACAATATTTTAAATAAAAGCTGCACGTCTGTAGCCTGCAAGCAGTTGCATGCAGTTACTTAGGGAGTAGCGACCCCACGGGTTACCCCAGCTCGGTACTCCATGCACTTCGTCAGAACAGTATACAATACTCTTAAACTACATACACTGTACACTTTACAGACAAGGACAAACACAGTACACAAACTAGGGTCTCCGTCCCTAGTTAATTGGCGTAATCCAAGGTAGAAGGAAGGGATCAGCTCAGAGGTAGCGCTCTGGACTGGCAACCAGAGGTCCCGGGCTCCAATCCAGCGTGCTGCCCTTAGATTTTCTCTACCTAGGAGCATCTACAACTCACTGCCCAGTGATGAGCAGTGTTGTCTGCAGCTAAAGAACACTACTTAGAGGGCGGCAATACACTGATAAGGCTCCGGGGGGGGGCACAATAGATCTTTCAGGTCTCAGTGCGATAATCCCCTTCAACAATCTACAATCTACACGTCTGTAACATTCCAAGTTTTTTTAAAAAAAAAAAAAAAAATTGCGGTCGTTTTCGAAAAAATTCCAAATACCTCAAAAACCATTTCTCCGTAATGTCGCACTTTTGTTAACAAATTTTCTTCTAGAATTTCTAGTCTAACAAAATTATAGCTTTTCTAGAATTTACTTTACTATTATATAGGTAACATTATGAAGCACAGAACCATATATTGACTGACATGGTGCTTTAGTGGGAAACTTAACGATGCTGCTATCCAGAACTATCCATAATTCAGTTTTCCAGCAAAAAATGCTTCAAATAAACTAGAAGCACTTATGGAATGTAGATAATATAGAAGTTAAAGGAAAAAAAAACCATTGAAATCTGGAATCAAGTTGATTTTTGGAACCAATCGCTGAAATCGCGATAAACTGAAAAAGCTATTCAATAAAATCGCACAAACAATTGATGGATTTAGACTCAAACTTAATCATCGAATGCGATAGTGGCTGTACCTGCGATTGGTATATCCTGTTCCTGCCATTTTTCGTTTGTGAGATATTTTGTTAAAAAAAACAAAAAAAAAAACACACATGTACAGAACATTTGCAAAAATATATTTTGTAAGCGTACTTCAAGCCGGAATTTTCGGTAAAAAAATGCAATTTCGGAACTTTGATAGATCGCAGGACTTCTTCATACTACCAGTTAGTAAGAGAAAGTAATAAATGAACTTCAGCTGGATGATAACATCGATATTACTGTATAAAATAATTTTCTCTATTTTTTTTTTTTTTATATTCCAATTGGAAAACACAAAAGAAAATCAGAGTTATATTGTTTTTATATGAAATGAGAACAGTGGTATCACTTTTCAGGATTTTTTTTTTTTTGTGTTTTTGTTTTATATTTTACTTTTCCATTTTTCACTTTATAAGCTGCTTTATTAAAAAAAAAAAAAAAAATTTACGAATGAATGGTTGGCCTCACTCAGGTGAGCATAATTGATATAATCTAAACAAAAATAGGGGGGGGGGATTTAAATGGATAAAGGATTGTGAAATTGTTTTGTTTTCTCTAAGCATTTTTTTTTTTTTTATTTCTAATTCATATGACCCTACCCTTTAGTATAAATTTAATTTCCACGTATTAATGAAGATAACTTTGACGTAATATCAATAAAAAAATTGTATCAAATAGGCAAGGGCCTAACCATCAGTGACTCAATTTTGTGTTATTTGATTGGGTGAATTTCAATGGTTGAAAGTGTTAAAACCAGGGGGTGTTCAACTCCATGGCCCAGGACAGCTTTTATATATATTTGATCCGGTCTTTTGTCTCCAAGGAGTGAAGGGAAATATTTCGCGGTTAGACGGTTGGTTTTATTTATGTTTTCAACAAATAGGAAGCACGATCTTCAATTTAAAGATGTCTACATGTTATACCGATTTTATACTAGAGTATAATATAGTCGCAATTAGACATTCAATTTAAAAAAAACCTGGACTTTCTAAATCCTATATTCACAGATATTAATATTCCTCTCCTCACAATCCTACCTTATTCATATCTTCATTTTATTACACATCAACATTTGAAACTACATCCATCGAAACATATATTGTTATATTAGTTGTTGTGGTTGGTTCCGCAGAGCTGGAAAACGTCAGAGATTATTTACTTGCACAGAGTAAATTTTGTTGGTACACTGGTTTTTAAAAATGTTTTTGTCTTATTAGGTTAAGTGGGGGTGTTGGTACCTGAGTAGGAAACACATGTTTCAATCTTTAAAGGGGCATATTGTTTCCTTTAAAGATGGAAACATCCAACAGTGGGGACTTAAAGTACGTTTTTTTGGAGGGAGATTTACTTGATAATTAATTAGCCATACTATCCTAGTATTTTATTTATTTATTTATAACAGAGCGAAAGAACACTATGTCAGCCGTGGGCTACTGTGAAATAATTACTGACAAGAAATGATAAAATCCGGGCTGAATGATTATATTCTTACATTAGTTTCTCACTAGTTTTATGATGCCTACTTTTACTTTTATAGTAAAATGTTTAAAATATTAATGAAGCTTACTACTTAGAAAGTAAATTTTCTATAGCAGTAATCGCAAGTGGATATTTTGGTCAATCATAATCTCTATTTTAAGCGGCTATCATACCTACTATGAATTGAATAGCACAGGATATCAGGGCTAATTTGAATATTATTAATAAAATTAGTTAACAAGTACAAAAATGTAGAATAATTAAATTTACATTTTGGAATTGTTATTTGCATTTATAAATCTCCCAGCTCATTTATCTATCGAGATACCTTCTTTCTAGTCGTGGCTAGTAACTTATTTAGTTAGGCAAACGGCCGTAATTCATGGGCAGCAGACGTTCAAACTAATTTAACCTGAGCTTCTCCAAGTTGCTTATTACAACTTTAATTTCGATGTGAGATTACTGTGGTAACATTTCTGATCCTATCTTTTGGCTCCTTTTTTCAGAGGGGAAATATCATCTCCACTGCCAGAACTGACATAATATGTGGCTTATAGATTACCAGCTTTGTTCATTTTGTATGATTTTCCTTTTAGAAAGAAGCTTCGGCAGATGACTAAATTACTTGCTGCCTAAAGACTTTTTTCTTTACTTCATTTCGATGTAAGTTCCATTTTTGTTGATGTAAGCTCCTAAATACGACTGATTTCAATCTTGCGTCATTATTTCTCATAGGTCTTGTTCCAGTTCATAATCATTTTTAGTCATATTAATCCTTCTGTAATTCATCTTATAATAATATTAAGCTGAAAATCTCTGGGATTTTTAGTGGGTTGCTAGGTCGCCGGCGTATGCGAGTAGGGAATATTGAATCCGATTCATGTTCCAAAAAACCCGAGTGAGAATGCTTCGTTTCCTCTTTACATTGATAAGTGCAAGGTGTATGAAGATGAAAAGAATTGGCCACAAAGAATTGGGAATTGTAGAACTACCACATTCCTCGTTTTTGGAAACAGAATGTATCCTGACAGCCTGAATTCTACATTCATCCATTTTTCGTCAAGTGCCCTGAGTATGACAACCAGCATTATCCGTCCGTGTTTTATGGATAAAAAATTTAAAAATGAAATAACTGAAAATGAATTGGAGATGAAATTGCATTTAGAAATGATGAAGAAGAAATAAACTATTAGATGTGCTGAACACTGTATAGTAAATAGAAACACAAACTGCAAGGACTTTACAGTGTTAGAGAGTAAGGTAGCGAGAGAACAATTAAGACAGAGAGACAAACTGGCTGAGAATAGAAAGTAGAATGATGTCTTCTGACTAGTGTCGATGATTGCTCAAAACTGTTCTTCTTGTATACAGAATTCTTCTAAATATATGGTAGAATTCTTCTAAATATATGGAGTTCTGCCTGCCTAGTTTGGCAAAGCTAGAGAGTAATTAGGTTCTTCGGATACTCACGCGTCTTAATGATTCAAATGATTCTTCGGATGCTACAAATCTTTAATGATTCGGATTCTATTACACTTCAGTAAAAACGCACAGAAATATATAGTAATATAATAAATGATTTCATTTAGAACTTAGGAAAAATAAGGAGAATGAGTTAATTGATTTCTCTTCAGCTGGTTCACAACGCCCCTAAAATGTTGGGTAGGGGTGTTGTATGTATGTTGTAGTTGTGTAGCACGAGCGTTATTGAAAGGGCTTATGAGTGTGTAAGTTTTAGATAAGAGAGAAGTATTAAGATATAAGTAAGAAGTCACCACTGGTTTAAAATAACTATATTATCTCTAAACAAATTTAAATACTTTATAATAATTCGTAATAATAAGCTTATAAATACGTATACAGAAACTCTTGCACTTAAATATTCTTAAACCCATATGTTCAAATTAAACACTTATTGGCACATTGAATTTAAAATGAGAGAAGTGACGGTCTGAACGCTACTAATATTGCTGATTGAATTCTGTAAGACGACTGAAGAAACAATGCTCTCCGCTTGGTAGTTAAAACCTGCCCTTTATATTTGATTTCTAGAAGGAGGTTAAGAGTCGAAGAGTGGCCGAGTTCTCCGACCTCTCTTATCACGGTGTCTTGTACCTATGTTTTGACCCTTCGCCAGCCCACTTACAAATTTTTGCCTTTACCAATTATAATGAGGTTGTTGAAGGAAAGAAATGGTCTGGTTTGAATGAACAAACAAAATATGGCTAACACTGTATAATTTTTCACTTATGATCCTGAAACGAAGCGCCAATCCATGCACTGGAAGAGCCCAACTTCACCGAGAGCCAAAAAAGCTCGAATGAGCAAATCAAAATTCAAAGCAATGATGATTGTTTTCTTCGTTATTCATGGGATTGTGTACCTTCACTGAGTTCCTGAAGGTCAAACTATTAATCACTTACTACCTTCACGTTCTTGCTGAACTCCGTGAAAGAATAAGGAAAAAACGACCCGAATTGTGGAAAGACAAGTCATGGGTTCTCCACCAAGACAATGCGCCGGCTCATTCCGCATTGTCTGCCAAGAGGTTTCTAGCCAAGTACCCCAGTGTTAGACCATCCGCCTTATTC
>JAAEAF010007093.1:0-45455 GCA_011037195.1 Triatoma infestans
GTTCTAATAGAAGAAGTTTTGGGAGAGTATATTCGTAAACAGAGGATTCTGCATAGCTTGTACATGGCAGTTCTAATGTATGAGGGGGTGATGGAGGAAAATCGCTTTCAAAACTTGCGAATTTATCTTCATGTAGGTGTATACTTGGTGTTTTTACTGGAGGCGGCGGCGGCGGCGAAGGTGATGGGAATGTAGATTTATATTGTAAACTCTTTGTTTCTCTCGGCAGATCTTGTGAAAAAATATCTAACACATTTCTGCTCGACAAAGGTGTGCGAGTTGACTTTAAAAACAAACGTTTAGGTCTCGGAGGAGTTGGAGACAATTCTGTTTCTGCAGTTCCTTTCAAAGCTTCTGGCCGTGAATTCTCACGGTTAATTTTTAAAGCATTGACTATAGGCTTGTATTTAACTTTATAATATTCCTCAGGCTCTTCCTTCAGTCGTTTCAGAGCTCTATATTTCTGTCTAATATTTTCTCTTATCTCTTCGATTTCCCGACTAATATCGGAGGAAGATGTTGTTTCTTACATGGTTGAATGGTAAATAACGACTATTTTCTTTTTACAATTGTTTATAAAGTTATGTAAACATCAAAACCTTTCCTATAACGGCCATTGTTCAAAGGAGAATCCTTGTTAATAACAAGAAAACCGTGTTTCTCTTCTTCCCAACTTTCTTGGCAAATTTGCTTAAATTCATTAAAAGACATGTCGGAATTGACATGGTCTTCATATATCTTTTTCATATTTAATAAATATTGTTTGAAAATGACAAGTAAATGACTTATTAAATGCTTAGGGACACGTGCATAGCTTTGACACAAATAAAAAGAGTCAACATTAATAGTAATGTTGAAGGCATAGGCCTTCCCGTGCAAAAATATGTTCTTATTCGATTTTGTTTATCGCAGGCTACATCATCAAAAATAAAAATAGAATTAGGAAGAGATTCACTTGGTGGAGGAATTTGTATATTATCATTGTACAAAAACAGTCCAATTTCATCAAGTACTGAAATGATTTGTTGAAGTTTTAGGTATTTTGGTTGACAAAGAGGTTTGCTAAATATATAAATGTTTTGAAATTTGAAACCATGTGAACTGTAAGCATTAAATTGGTTTTTCCACAATTTGATGGGCCGCAGATTAAACATCTAATATGATTTGGAAAAAGGGGACCATGTTTTGAAAACTTGGAGAAATCGTTAACATCTAATTGTATATTTTTTACGTTCAGAGATATATCCTGCTTCGTCAAGCGCATCTTCAAGACTGAGAATATTATAGATCAACTTCGAAAAATATATTATTTATAGCAAATTTGGTAGCATTATATATATCCCCCCCCCAATCAACATAACCACTTCCGTTATAACCAATTTTTTTTGTTTTTGTTTTGTTTCGGTTATTTAAATTAGGAAGATGATTTAGAAAAAAAGCAACATTCACAATGAAATGAAATATATTTCTTTTATTAATACAGTGCAAGCAATATTTATTATAATACAATTAAAGAAGACGAAATGTTAAATTTAAACAAAATTAAGAAAAACAATAATAATAAATTATAAATTACTGTAATATTGCAACATCATTTCTATGTCCGTTAACTTTAGCAACAGCAAACATACAAAACATAAAATAAATGTCACAAATAAATAGCAAAAAAAGTTTTCCTTTTGACCAACTATAACATGTTCATTGCAATTTTTTAATGCAGTTCATTGAATTTTAAAATTATCACTGCAAGAATACTGTTTACAATGTTCCTCATGTCTAATTCTGCAAGGTTCGCTTGGAAATGCCTCTCCACATGTTCCACAAATTAAGTTAAAAAAGTCATTTTGTGAGAAATGATTTGGATGTTGTTCACAGTTACAAACAGATTTGAAAATATGTAATTATCGGCAATAGTGAAAACTGAAGTAGAACCACATTTTTCGCAAATCTTGGATATTTTACTTTCAAAGAGATCGGAATTCAAAACAGTGTTGACATTTGAAGTTGAAATACAATTTTTGTTTTCATATTGCATGAGATTATCTTTTCTTGTGAAACTTTTCCCACAATAAGACCAGATGAATTTTTTAAAATTTTTGACCCCCTGACTTTTGCAACTGTTTTCATGACGTTTTAAGTTGTACTTTTTATTAAATGATGCTTCACAAAATTTGCAGCAATATCTTTTTTGTCCTTTTTCCATTTCAATAGTTATATAGAACAACGGGCTAGAAGTGAAAAAAAAAGTGCCAATACTGATATTATTTTAAATAATTTAAAAAGAATTCTGAACGAAGAAGAAAAGAAAATAAACTTTTTTTTACCTTGAAATTAAAAGTAATTTTCAATCAATAACGATACCACTATTATGTAATAAATGCTATATAAGTAATAATTTTTTTTTATAACAGTGGAACACTTCGGTGTGGTTACTATCAGTAGTAATTACAGTGTAGCACACTACTACTGGAAGTGGAGATGAACAGTGAAAAAAAAAAAAACGATTACTGAACCTAATCAGGTCCGTGCAGGTGTAAACATGTTTATGCACAACTATATTAGTAATTGAATTTTGAACTAGTTATTAGACTTGCACTGATATGTCGGCTTTGTGAGTGGTAGTGGGGGTATAGAATAAAGGATTCAACATCATTTCTTCTCTAGAACTTGACCCAGGCGGATTAAATTAAATTTTATCAATACTTAAAAGTAAGTTATACTACATAAATCTATATACACTTCACAGTGATTGACTTAAAATATTATTTTTTAATTACATATGTACTTTTTTCCAAATTCCTTTCAGATGTCGACTTTGGCAGCGTACCTCAACGATGCTAACCAAAGCTCCTCACAGATTAGGTAGGCTTGCCGACCTTCGCGTAGGAGTAAGCTATGAAATAGTTAAATTTGATAAGATTAACCCTAAATATGGAAAAGCCATAATAGCACACATCAGATATGTTGGACCTACACAGTTTGAGGACGAACCAAATATAGTTTTCCTGCCAAATAGATTCACCGACATGTTTACAAAAGAAATTATCGACGAGTATGATGTTACAAACAGAAAAATATCTTTGCTCTATAAAGGAATAAAAAATCACCGATATGATTTGGAATTCTTTTAAGTGGACAAAAATTTATTTTTATTTTTATATGATATATAAAAAAAAAATGAAAGAAATTAATTTATGTAAAACTGGAAGATATATATATTTTTTATATTTATTTAAATAAATAGTAAAATATAAAAGTTTCTAAAAATTTTACCTGCTCTAAATGTGGAATAAGTTTCACGAGAAAGGACAGCTACGTGAGACATGCACATAAAATCTGCACTTCAACCGAAAATTACTTCCAGGATTCGGAACTTTTTAATAATTTGATTTCACAGATTTGTGGCACTTGTGGAAGTGTAGTTCCTAATCGCATTGATAGTAATTGTTCACCGATAAATACCTGCAATTGCCAACAAAATACAGATCTGTTGTCACAAAATGACATTTTCAACTTGATTTGTGGTAGATGTGGAAATACATTCCAAAATGAAATGTCTCGAATAAATCACGAAGAAAATTGTCTACAATATTTATGCAGCAATTGCGGCCAAGCTTGTATTTCAGATGAACATTGTCGCCAGCTTGAAAGGCTTTGTGAAAATTTATTCTACAGTTTTTGTAAAAATTGTCAATCATCCTTTACTAAGTATTATAATTTAAATCGCCATGAACAATATTGCGAACAAAGTCCTATTAAAAAATTTAGAGGTGAACCTAACAAGATTTCTCTATTAGCTACCAATATTTCGGAATACGAGAGTGCTTTTGGTGGTCGAATTAAGTCCTTCTTCCTCAGGTCAAATTTTAATACAGATGTACATAGATTTTTTAGAACATGTACGGCCCGAAATAATAAGTATTATTCAATCTGCTTCGCATCAATTTTTTTCAATGAAAATCAATATTGTCGTTGAATGTGTCTTTAAAAATTGCCATCAAGAGTTCTGTGATAGGTCGTTTAAAACATCAAACCAAGCTGTTTACAATACAACAAATTTAAATGAATTTCTAACTAACTGTTTTAATAAAATCAAAAAATAAAAGGAAGAATGCCAGTTAAAAATCAGCGGGTGGTTTATGGTAGGGGTTGATGGTCTTCGCTTGAAGTTGAACAAATTTGATCCTTTGAGATGCAATGGTTATATTAAGCTACCAAAAAATATTGAAAATAAGAAAGCCTGTGTAAATGTTCAAAATTCTGATTCCTTTTGCTTTAAATATGCTATTCTGTCCAAATTTGTTACTTCGAAACCTGAACGAGTTATTTCCTACAACAAAGTCACACACAATTACAATTTTAATTGCATAAACTTTCCCGTACAACTTAAAGATATTCCTGTTTTTGAAAAGCTTAATAACATAACAATAAATGTTTTTGGTTTAACCGATAAAAATGAAGTGTATCCCATCAAAGTAGTTGAAGAGGAAAGTAACGACCACAGAGATCTGCTTATATTAACTAACGACCTGGGTATGTACCATTACGTGTACATAAAAAATTTCGAAAGACTAGTTGGAAGGCAGATTTCAGTACATAAGGAAAGGATGATAATATGTAAACGTTGTTTCTATCATTGCTATAATGTAGAGAAGTTTCAGTTTCATAAGACATTATGTTGCAGCAATGAACCAGCAAAAATTATTGTCCCTCCTGAAAAAACTTTCATTAAGTTCGAAAATATTGAACGGTTCTTGAAGCTTCTATTCGTCATGTATGCAGATTTTGAGTCTATTCTGGAACCAGTTCCCCCCAATTCTAATAGCACTGATTCTTGTACAAATAACACGCGGATAATCTATAAACATATTCCGATAAGTTTTTGCGTGCTGTTGATTAAATCAGATGAAGTTAATGACTTCGCTTTACCCGACACTCCATATTTGTACAGAGGACCAAAAGCGGCTTTTGAATTTGTAAAGTATGTGCGCGAAATAGCAGAAAAAATTTCAGAGATTTACACCTTAAATCACCCTATGCTTCCTATGAGCAATGATGAAGAAGAGATTTGCAAAAGATCGAGCTATTGCCATATTTGTGGTAAAACGTTTAGTGTTAATGAAATTAAAGTTCGTGAGCACAGCCATCTTACAGGACGCTTCAGGGGTATGGCACATCAAACTTGTAATTTGCGTGCTAAGGTCCCAAACTTTGTACCAGTTTTCATTCACAATCTCAGCGGATATGATGGACATTTTATAGTAAAGGAATTGGGTTACGATGAGAGACCAATCGAAGTAATTCCACATAGTGAGGAAAAATATATTTCATTTTCAAAAATCTTAAATAAACACATGAAAATTAGATTCCTTGATTCTTATCAGTTTTTGCCATCATCTCTTGCCGATCTCGTGAAAACTTTACCAGAATTCAAAATAATGAAAACCTTGTTTCCTTGTCATTCATCTTTACAATTAGTAAAAGAAAAAGGTTATTTTCCATATTCATGTAACATCATGGGAAATTTAAATGAAACTAATTTACCGCCAATTGATAAATTTTATAGCACTCTAACTAGAGCTCAAATTTCCGAGCAACAGTGTAGTCATGCGAAAAAAGTTTGGAGTCACTTTCGTTGCAAAAATTTAGCGGAATATTCTGATGTATACCTAAAAACGGATGTTGGATTACTGGCAGAAGTTTTCGAAGCTTTTCGAGAATCTACAATAAATACGCATAAATTGGACCCATGTTATTATTTTACGACGCCTGGCCTCACTTGGGACGCTATGTTAAAATATATAGATGTACGTATAGAACTTATGAATGATTATGATCAGATACTGATGATAGAAAAGGGTATACAGGTGGTATTTGTCAAGTTAGCCATCGCTTTGCCCAGGCCAATAATAAATTCATGCCAGATTTTGACCAGAGTAAAGAAGAATCGTTTATTGCCTACCTTGATTGTAATAATCAATACGGTTTTACAATGACCAAGCCGATGCCTTTCGGTGAATTTGAGTGGGTAGATCCTGCTAGTATCTCACTCAGTTCAATTGATGAGGATGGAGACTACGGATTCATTTTTGATGTAGATATTAAATACCCACCCGAATTGCATAAAATACATAATGACTTTCCGTTTATTCCTGAGTCTCTAAAGCCGTCTAAAAATTCCTATACTAAGTTAATTTTACACTTTAATGATAGAAACAACTATATTGTTCACTATACAACATTGAAACAAACAATAGAACATGGTGTAAAAGTTACAAACATAAATAAAGTGTTAAGATTTAGACAAAGTCGTTGATTAGAAAGTTATGTACGATACAATACCAGTTTAAGACAATCTGCCACCAATGATTTGGCCGTATATCTATATAAATTATTCAACACTGCCATATATGGCAAGACAATCGAAAATGTAAAGAAAAGAATCAATTTGCAATTAGTTATCTCGGGTAAACAATTAGATAAACTGATCGCACAGTCAAACGAAAAAGTACAATCAAAATAGACAAACTATTTTTATAGGAATGGCGATTTTAGACATTGCAAAATCATTTATGTTTGATTTTCATTATAATGTGATGATTCCAAAATATGGACCAGAAAGAATTCGACTATTGTATACAGACACAGATTCCTTTATCTACTGGATTAAAACTCATAACGTTTACGCTGATATAGTCAATAGTCTTCTTCCACATTTGGACACATCCAACTATGATAAAAATTTGCCGTGTTACACTAGCTTCAATAAAAAAGTAATGGGAAAATTTAGAGATGAAGTCGGTGAGCAAATAATTTTGGGCTTTGAAGGGCTGCAGTCGAAAATGTACGCAATAAAAAATCCTCACAAACGAATCAAATAGTTCAGAAGAGATAAAAAAAATTAAAGGAATAACTAAAGCAGTGGTTCGTCAAGAAATAATCTTTAATGATTATCTCAACCGCTTGAATTCAACAAACCCCACAAAAAATAAGGTCAATATGATAAGGTCTCATTTACACGATATTTATAACATAGAAGTAAACAAAACATCACTCTCACCTTACGATGATAAAAGAATTATAAAAAAAACTGATGGAATCTCTACATATGCCTATGGACCTTTCGAAACCTTGCAAGATGAAATGTAAATATTATAAAAGAAATTTAAGTTAATGTATTGTTATAAATTGTATTTTTTTTCCAAATTTAATAATAAAAACAAAAAGTTCAAAAGGTTGTAAGAAAAAAAAATTATAAAATCTATAATAATTTATAAGAAAGAAATAATTATTTTTTGAAAAATAATTTTTTTTTTTTGTATAATTGAGAAGATCTTTTTTTATTTTTTTCCCCAGCATCAAGATTTGCTTTTTTTTAAAAAAAATTATTATTATTCAGGAATAAACACTAAAATGTACAATGATTAAAAAAAAAAAAATGCTCTAAAAGTAACAAAGAAAGTGTATATAAACTGCAATACTAGTACACAGCTCCTCTCTAATTTATACTGTAAGAAATGTAGTAAGTTAAAAGGCTAGTACACAGCTCCTCCGCATATATGTAGTGTAAGAAATGTGGTAAGTTAAAAGACTAGTACACAGCTCCTCCGCATATATGTAGTGTAAGAAATGTGGTAAGTTAAAAGACTATTACACACTGCTCCTCTCTACATGATTGGCTCCACGTAGCACATTACAGTCAGGGAGGAGCAGACGAGAGCCAAATGGACGGGAGGAGCACAAAAGGTCGGGTGGAGTAAGCGAGAGAGGAGCTAAAGGTATGGTGGAGCACATTAGGACGGGTGGAGCAAGCGAGAGAGGAGCGAAAAGTAAGGGTGGAGCACATTAGGACGGGTGGAGCAAGCGAGAGAGGAGCACATTAGGGCGGGTGTAGCAAGCGAGAGAGGAACAAAAAATGTCGGGAGGAGCCCATTAGGACGGGTGGAGCAAGCGAGAAAGTAGCGAAAAATGTCGGGAGGAGCGCAAAAGTTAGGGAGGAGCAAACAAGAGAGGAGCAAAAAAGGAGCAAAAAGCGGTCGGGAGGAGCCTCGCTCCTCCTGCCTCCTCCGCTCCTCTGGCCCAGAAGCCCCATAAATACACTACTGATGTTCTGTATAAAAAAATAAAAAAAACAAATTGAATTTTACATTTAGTTTGAAATGTTATGTTTTTTGACATCTTGGGAAATGTTTGTTCATATTTGTGGAAGTATTTTGTTTATATGTAAATGTTGTATTTGAATGTACACAGTACTTGTATGTGCAGCATGATGAAATGAAGTTTATGAAAATAAAAAGTACACAATACAGAGCTTTCACTAAAACATTTTTACTTTCTCTCATTGCTGCGATCGTGTACAATTTTCAAAAATGAGTTTTCGCGGAAAATACATGTTGTGAGGTCTGTGTGTGTGTGTGTGTGTGTGTGTGTGTGTGTATATATGTTAACCAATATCACAAAACTGAAAAATCGCAGGAAGCGCAAACTTGGTATTCCGTTTAGATATTAGCACCGCATGAAGGTCGAAGGTCGAAACTATCAAACCGAAAGATCGACTATTCTATAAATTCGCACACTATCTACAAACTCATAAATATCCAACACTTTTATTTTGAAACATCTTCCCGAGGAAATTTATGTTTGGGATTGTAGAAGAAACGGCCGCGTTTTGCATTCCTCTAAATACATTCAATCCAGTGCATTCATTTATTTTACTGTCACCTTTATAATATTAAAACTCATTAGAATTATAGTATTAGTATTGCTATAATTCTAAAATTGAAGAAAATCGGTTAACCGGAAGTGTGACTTTACAGTATAGATTACTGAAAACGGCTGAATGACAACTTTGATTGCTGACGCCAACCATAACTTATTTAAAGGATTTTTTGGCGTTAAATTTCAAAATTTATAAGTTCCATCATTGCTAGTTACGCTGTCTTCTGGTCAACAGTGTAACTATATTGAAAGGCTGCCCACCATATACCACCATGTAACCTCACCCTTCTATATTTACGTTAGTGGTCAGAAAAAAATTTCAAATTGTGAAGAAAATTGGCCATTTTTATAATAATTGTATTCACTGGAGTAAGAGAAAGTGGTGTGCCAAGTTGTTCGAGCTCACAACTTCAAACATATATTTGCAGTGAAAACTGAATTCGAATGTTTGACACAATACCTTTGGACGACATACTTTCTATTGTGTTCAAGGTTGATCATGAATCCGGAAGAGGCGCCCCGGTAGGGTATCGCACTCAAAAAAGGGGCTCAATCTCTGTGATAATATACAGCAAGAAATAGAAAAGACAGTGAAAGGTCATTAATGAAATCAAATTCCAGTGATAAAGGCTTAAGATTCCCGTTTTTGCATTTGAGGAGAGCAATCTAGGGAAGGTGTAGGCAGTGGTCAGACTTCCTGATTACAAACTAGAAATAAATTGATGAACTAACAAACATAGTTCTGTCTAAGTATTTGGTCAACGCAAGTTTAACAATCTGTAAATTCTAGTCTTGCCATAATGAGTGTAGACACCAGTGCATTAACTAGTTCATCTATACCTGTTAGTTAACAACAATTACGAGTATCCTAAAAACTTTGATGTGGTAAAATACAATTTAAGATGAAGTAAGCGAGTGTTTCATGTTTTATTTACCTTCTCAATAAATTTTTTGTATTTTCATTCCTAACTTTGTTTGCTTCGAAATATATAGTCGATGTTTAAGAATGTGAGGCAATTTATGAAAGCCACCAGCTGTGTGACTAACTTGTACATTCGCCAGCAATGCAACTTTATAAACAGTTGTAACCAGTGAAAATGCACTAAAAGTAAATCCATTTTCTTTCAATATTACAGTTACTTTTTTTTTCATATATTTAGGCGATTGTAACCCTCTTTGGAAGTTGTTCACACCCATCTCTCAAGCTGAGTGAACTTGGAGCACAGAGTGAGTGAGAGTGCCTTCTACAGCTACCGCCTCAATTCTCCCCTTCCGATTGCCCATACCTGCCCCCGTTAACCCACAGCCCAACCAGCATGGCTGGGGCCCATTTTCATTTCCATCTCCGTTACGGCCCGTTTAAGTACTTGATACCTGAATCTCCTCCATCAACTTAGCGAGCCGAAACGGCAAAAAGGATTTTTGTACTTTCTTTTTGTTTTTTGTTTTCTTTTACCTCTCTTGGTGCTGATCCTTGCTTCTTCTCTGTTTCCAGTTCGGCCCATTATTTAACCGAACAGAATTACTTTTTCCTTTTTATGATCATCAGAAGAGTATTTCTCCCCTTTCCTCTCCAGGCATAAAACAATATAAAACAAAAGAGGCATTTTAAAATAAAAAAAAATTATTATTTATTACTTTCTTATTCCTAACTTTCATTTTCTTTCACTCCTAATAAGAGGAAGTGTTGCAATCAAATTTTCGAAATTGAGTTTCTATCGGAGATACATATTTTGAGGACCTCTAAGTTCGAAAAAAATGTTTTTACCAAATTTTGTTTTTTCTCTCTCCTGGTGCGAGTATCCCCCAAGGGAGTTTATCTCTACATGCTCCATACAAATAAGTATATTACATGTATTTTATTTACAGACATATTTTGATATATTATCACATTGTCCGAACTTATAGAGCAAAATTTTAATTGAGATGGCTGTTAAAAAAACAAACATTATTTACACAGTGGATTGCTGCAGATGATCTAATAATCAGAAAGAAGTAAACTATTCGAAAAAAGAAAATGAAATAAAAAAAATTAATAGCCTTGAATATCTAATAATCAAGTTGCTCTAAATATGAAAAATTCTTTTATATATTTCCAAGTTATACAACAAATTTAAACTTATTTTAAAATAAATATGGCTCTAAGTAACAGATAGGTTAAAATAATTAAAGTTTTAGAGACTATCGAACTCAATTTTGTTGACGAATTTGGTAAAATTTGGAAGATACTTTTTACCAAGTAGCTGTTGATAGTTGAGGACATACCAATCTTCTCCATGAAGGATAATCTCTCTGACGAGGTCTGTTCGAAGACGATCTAATTTGGTGCAGGTATTTATGAGATGTTGCCTGGTTTGTGGCTTTGCTATTCTACATTGGGCTACTTAATATTTTGAACCTGTCGATTTTAAATGTGCATGGCCGCTAATTATCTGAAGGGGGCTGAATTATCTGAGTTTATATCTTATTGTCCATATGTCCCTTCGGACTTCTTATATCATACATTCTTGAAGTTATTGTCGAGAAGCAAAGTTTGGTGTTAGAACCTTTTGCTGTTGTACTCCAGATATTTTCCCATTTTGAAAGAGTAGTTGTCTTGACAGGCTTTTTTCAATCTGTTCCCGTCTAAATGCGGGGAACCCTTTTGCATCTCCCCTCCTCAGCACAAGGAAAAGTCACGGAAGTTTTATTTCTCTCTTTAACTATTAGAACTTGAAGAGAAACTGAATTTAAAAAACTCCAAAAACAAACAAGTTAGTTGTTGAGTTAGTTGTACCGAACTCTTTAAATTTACTTCCAAATCTTAAAAATAAAGTAAATTATAATTTTCAAATCATAAAAGATTTATATCTGCACTTTTCTTAAAGTTTGTATTCACTAGCTATGTAACCAATATTAATTGTGTTATGGTAATAAAAAGTTGAAGGAAATTGCTGCCAGGAAGTTGATGTTAAAGTAATGTCTGTGAATGCATAATATGAGATTATTTTGGATTTTTATTTTATTATTTTTGTTGAAAAGTTCTATTTATAAGACTTATCAGTGTGTAAATAGGGAAAGGCGTCATTACTTGTTACGTATTCATAATAAATAAATAAATGATGTCTTAAAAATTGCCATGAAGTTGTTAGCGTAATCTCCGTTCATAATACCATTCCAATGCCATGTTGAATCCATATCTGCCAGAGTCCATTAATAACCAGGAATCACTAAATGCACACTATTGCACATTAGCAAATTAATGAAATGTTTGTTTTTTCTTACGCCATGACTTCAGCTCTTCAGTCATTCTACTTCGCGCGGTCCAGTATAAGAAGTCTGGGCTAGTGAGACTGATTTAGTTCGTTTAGTTGGATATCTAGGGGGCATGCGAACAACTTCACCCCCTAAAATTAATAAAAGCACGGCCCTGAAGCGGACAAAATATTGTAGAAACGTCCCTTGAGGGAAAACATTATTTCCCTATGCGTTCTGGTTATGAGGTTTTCCTGGAAAAAATGAGGAAAGAATAAAACAAGCTCAGCAGCAGTAGAAGGTTGTGGTTTTCATTTTATAAAAATCTCCAATTTTCTTACTAAATTTCCGAGAGGAAATTCACAGTGTGAAGAAACACTGTAAATACTTTTGACCTATTATTTATAGAGATATGAATTAAATTAAGCCTTAATATGGATAAAGATTGTATGAATATGAAATGAAGCCAGGGCAGTGAGTGGGGTCCACAAATTTAAAGTGGGCTGTGGAGAATGCATGCGCCGCCCGCCTATTGGCCAGTCCTCTCCCAGCTGGTTACAACTGCCTTTGTTTACTTGGCATTATCTAACATTCTGCTTCAATCATTTAATTTTGTTTATCTTCTCTTTCTGCGGTGAGAGAAAGTATTGCGATCTTGTCAAATTTTCGAAATTGAATTTTTATTAGAAATACACGTTTTGAGGACCCCTGGGGTCTGAGTGTGTGTGTGTGTGATTCAGCTGAAATCAAAAATAGAAAATCGCGAGAAGCTGAAACTTAGTATTTCATTTAGGTTCTATCTGGACCGCAAAATTAGGTTCTAGTCAAAAATGGTCGACCGTATGCATAGCTCAGCAATTAGTTGTGAAACCTATGGGCGTCACAGCTACTAGAAAGTTTTGGCAATGTGCGGAGCTTATCAGCCCTTTAGGTGCCACCTTTACTGAATAGATTTTTTTTTAGTTTATCCCGATTTTCTCAAATCGCTCGTACGACTAACTAGCCAACTAGTCATAAAGTGCCACACTTTTATCTGAAATTTTTTTCCATTTAAATTCTTGTGTTCTGGGGTTAGTTGAAGTTAGATCAGATTGAGATGTAGTTTGTGGGAAGCGCGGCGTCGATGACCCGAGATGTCAAGAACCGACGTTGGATAAAAAAAGCAAGAGTAAGTAGTGTGAGTGTTTCACACCAGATTGTTTTTTTATATTTGTAAACGGCAATGGCAGTGCAAACTGCAATGGCAGTGCAAACTTGAACTGAGGTGTAAATCAGAGGTGAGTATTGACTGTATGGTATTCTTCCTTCAAGATAACGAGCTATAAATATGCCAACTTAAATGAGAAACTCTTTTCCGAAATCCACTACAGATTGCTCTAAGCTACAATCTTCAAATACATAGAATTACAGAATTAAAATTACAATAGAACTTTTAGTATTTTTAAATAATTATTAATATTAATTATTTAATATTAATAATTTTAAAAAATTATTTTTTGCAAAAGTATAAAACTAATATCGTTCCAATTTTAGTATATGTACCGCCGAAGCGTTAGCGTACTGGACTCCCTCGCGGAGGGACCTAGGAGCCTCTACAGCTCACTGTCCGGTGATGGGCAGTGTTGTCTGTAACGAGAGAACACTGTTCGGAGGCCGGTGCGCTGAGAAAGCACTGAGAAGGCTCCGGGCGCCAACGACCATAGATGTTGAAGCGCTTTAAATTAAAAAAAACTAATATCTTAAGTAGTTTTGAAAAGTTTATCCGTATCTTTGCAAAACCGTGGCTTCTATTAACTATCAGATTAGCAATTGTTGACGGATGAAGAGTAGGCCAGTTGGGGATTGTTAATTTTTCTTTCTAATGTATAATTGTTCAGATAAATTGCCAACTTGAATAGTCAGAAATAAATATTAAGTTAAAATAGATATTTCCGTATATATTTGTTGGTAAAAAATGTAGGTGATAGTAGTAGTATTACATGACGGTCACAGCTGTTTACACCAGTGCTGCCACACACACCACTGTTCTGCCAACTTACTACTATAAATAGAAATCAAACTAGATGACACATTAATCAATAATTCTGAATAATATATGTATAATACAATGACCCATAACACATGTACAGATAAGAAATGTAAACAAATTTAATGCAATATTAGTTTTATTATTTACTAGTATTATTATTTTTCTTTGTTTGTTTGCAATACTTAAGAATTTTTTTGCGCGATACTACATTGTCAGTTCCTTGCAACGAGTCTTAATAGGTTGACAATCGCACCAAGAACTTTCTACAGGTTATTTTCCAATAGTTACTTTTTGGCTGTTGAGGCAAAATATGAATTAATAATTGTAGTGGTTGGGTCCGCAGAGCTGGAAAGCATCAGAGATATTTTCCCTGATAAATGACCACAAAATGAAGCTGGCTACTACGGAAAATATCTCTGTAGGTCCTCTGGAAAGAGCCATGCCCCTTCTCTACCAAGGTTCATTGCCAATTGGCTTTTAAGATGTAACGACCCTGAAGAGGCTAATTGTAATATGTGCGAAACGTCGGTTTCCAGCAAACCACTGATGCGGTCTCAACCTGGAAACTAAATTATTTCTCTACAAATTTTACCATTTGTCCTAACATAAATATAGAGAATGTGGGGGGGTAGATACCAACCTCCTGCACAGGTGGTACATAGATAAATGATTACATTGCAGCCCACAAATGCACGCTAAATAACATTGAACCAACCTAAATAAAATTTGAAATTTAACGCCCAAATTTCGTAAAATTATTTAATTTATTTCCTAATCTTTCAAATAAAAGTGATAGGTTTCTAAGTGCAGTTACCAATCCAAATTTACAGGAAACCGTTATTCCTTATTTTCGAGAAAATTTCGAAAATCAAAAATCTATTCGGTAAACTACAACACTCCTGTTTTCAAATTTTCTTCAAATTTGGAATTTATAATAGCAGAGCTTTTAATACCGCATACATTGCATCAAAGTGCCGCTTTTGCGGAAAAGCGAACGCTTTGTGCAAACTTTCCGTGGAAATTGCAAGTGTAAAGGAAGTTGGTGGAAGTTATCATTGTACTGAGTGTTGCAGTGAGTGAAAGTGGTGTAACTAATGTATATAATCAGCCAGGAACAACTTTTCTTTCTTTTCTTTTGCGATTATTAACGACACCTACCACTAGGGCTCCATGCATATCTACACTGATTTCAATAACACAATTTATTTCATTTTGATTGAACTTTATTTTAGATATTTCATTCTTTTTTCTTCCCTGAAACACCACAACACTGCTCACTCACTCTCTCTCTCTATATATATATATATGTATATATATAAGAGCATAAATACAAACTGTTTTATTGAAATATAACAATAACAGTCGAGAGGTAACCTTGCTCCGTCGGTCGACGCTGTCTGTCTCATTCGGCTCAATATTGTGTCTGCGGCAGGTGTTCCCACCATACTGCCCATCTTCCATTTATTTTTATTTCATTTATTTATTTTTTTATTTCTCGCTGTCTTTCGTCTTATATTATTGTTTTCTGTATATATATATTCTAATACATTCTTCCCTATATAACCTTTTCCATGGACTTATATAACCTTCCCTCAGTTGTATTTATTTATTTATTATATTCCTTCCGTTATTGTATTTATTTTTTATATTGGTGTGTGTTTCATTTAGCTAGCCAACATGCCGATAAGCTGTACTCAACTCAGCAGGTCTGGCACCTCACTGTCTCCCGCCATTCTTTTCTCTAGGTTTGTTCCATCCTAAATTTAACTTGTGATTGGTTTATGTTTAATTTGAATTTGATTTTGCTTGCAATACTCTTTTATTGTTGTTATAAATTAAATTCATGCACATAACTTTCTTTCAGCTAACCAACTGTAGGCGACTTCTGCGCATGTCCGCAACTTAGTACATAGTATTGGTCTTCGGACTGCTTGAAATAGGCTGATCAGATATCAGATTCAAACTGGTTTCTGGTTTAGTTGGTGTTAGGTAAATAAGGGGTTCAAATAAAATATCTGAACCCTGTGGTAGTATAGAAGATTGCACACTGCTGGGTTAATGAAATCCAGAAGGGCATAAATAAAAGACAAAATATTGAAGAACAAAATCTATCCTTTATTGCCATCCATCGTATTGAGTGAATTTCAGAAACCTTCCTAACTGTGGTGTAACAGGCAGGAATGTGGAAGCACCTTTTAGTGGTCAGAGACAATCTTCACACTGACATCTACCTGTATTGCCCATGAGGTACTGGTTTGAGAAGAGGCGAATCGGAGGATCATTAAAAGTTGAATACTTAGCTGTGTAGATGGTACGGCCTTGTTGAATGTAGTGAAAAGGAATAAAAGCCCAAATTAAAAGGTGTAAGTGATCGCCAAGCACCAAGAATCTTAACCCTTTAGTAGTATGTTTTATAAACGTAAATGAAACAGGGTAATAAATTCCTTGTAAACTTCTGACAGCTTTACACGAATATGAAACAATGCTAAATATTATGTTTGAATTAAGTTTGTGGCCAACGCATTGAAATGAATGCTGATAAAGGTTAGGGTATAAATCCCTATTGCATAAACTTACACAATAAAAGGTGATAAGCTTACTAACATGATAATATTGAATGTGCACTGCTCCAGACGAGGTTAGACTGCCAATTGAAGTTTAGACCTTTACTTCAATAAAGGGTTCACTCAAAACGAGGGCTGAATCGTTGATGTATTCCCTTGTAGCCTGCTTGATTTCACTCACTTATGAAGAGACAGGTAACTATTGTTTCGCACTCACACGGGATTCGTAGGTTATAGCTGAATTCAGTTCACACCTTTTCTATTCAATATAGAGTCTCGAACTGAAGAAATTCTTAGTAGTGTGGCTTATAAAATTGTAGTAAGGTTAAATTAGTATCTTGGCAGACCAGTTTAACATGAGCAATGTTGTAGAGAACTTAGAACATAGGCCTTCACAGTACTTCAGTCATCTTCTAGGAAAGTACCATAATGGCGATACACATTACTCCTTAAAAAACATGTGCACACCAGGAAGCCCAACATAGTGTTGTCTTGGTGAAGTGCACAAAATTCCCACGGATAATAGGGCGCTAAAAGGAATTTAGCTCTCTATTAGTACCCAAACAAAAGAAGGTACAAGTTAAAATGCAAATAATCAGTTAATTATTTCACCCAAAATTGGTGAGCCTCCCCATTTTTATATAAAATTTTTGCTATAACTTGAGTTACGTTATTCGCTCCTAAAATTCGTTATTGAACGAGAAAAACGTTGGAACAGTTGGAACATCATATAGCATAGCGCATACTTCGGACAAGCTAGGCTCAAATTTATGAAATACTAATTAACAAATCCAAGTACTAATTACTGCTATATATCAAATGAAAAAAATTCTTTTCTAATCATATTAATATTAAGTCTTAAATAATTTTAACTTGTTTTTAAAAGTTACAAAAGATTATCTAAATCATTAAATTGGAATAGTGATGGCGTATATCCGGTTCTCATATTTATTGTTTGGTGATATTGAACGTCCGGTTCATTACTCGATCTACTATGTTATACTATATCTCTAAACACAAAAGTATTAATTTATCATTGCCAGATATTCTACTCTGGTCCATAAATTGAACACTAAAAACATAAACAAATAAAAGAGCTGGTGTGAACTACTGACACGACTATTCTTAATGCAATTCAAACCGACAACTTTTCACAAACTTGGAAAGTTTACTAAAATTATTTGTTGCCTTAATATTACGTACAAATATGGCGATTGGAAAATGTTGGTTTTTTTGTTATAAAGAGTTACTGATAGGACAAGTAGAGTTCTCCAGCCGGCATCCTTATCAATTCCAACAAAGTTGCAATGGCAGTTTTGAGATAAGCGTGACACCTACATCTCCCAAAAGCTCTATAAAATCTATTTTGCCTCAAAAATATTTCAAATGAAATTGACGTTATATGATTAGAAAATAGAGCTTCACAATTTTTTCCACGGCGCTGAAAAGTAGAAGTGAGTAGAGCAGAGAGATCCGCTTTGTCTGATATAAGACCCTGAGGACAATAAAACTGGAGTGTTTGGACATGGTCTACGGGGTGATTTTCCAGGCGAAAGTTCACGCAATCGGAATTCATGTCCCATGTACTTTTTTCCAAATATTTTTTTAAATTCCTAAGTAATCAGTTCTCATGTTCGATAGAAACTATCGCAATATTTTCTGCTGTTTCCAAATTGGTTTTACTGCAATTTTGACTCAAATAAAATGCGACTGATGCCTCGGTGATTGGGACCAGGAGAAGAGGTATCCTAGTGTTGTAGAATGAATAAGGAAAATAAAAAGTGTAAGCATAAATGTAAAAGATAGAAATTATTCATACACATTTTTGTTAAATATATATTACACAATTGCATACTTAAACAAAAACAAAACAATGAAAAACATGGTTTTGAAATTTAGTTGTTTTATAATTGTGCGTGCGTATACCTACAGTGTATGCCTATATAAATATGTACTCGTAATAAAACTTAGTGTTATGGGTTGAGTGGGGCTCCTGCTTCCATATGGAATCTGTCCCATATGGAAGCAGCAATTTCCCGTACTTTTTTCGTTTCTTGTTATAAGGATTTTTGTATTTTGTTTGTATACTTTAGGTAATTGTATTTATTACATCGAAAATAATAATAATAGGGAAGAGAATAGCTAAGTGGTTAGCGTACTGGACTCCCACGCGGAAGAGCCGGGTTCGAGTCCAGCTGTGCTGCCCTTAGATTTTTTCTTCCTAGGAGCCTCTACAGCTCACTGTCCGATGATGGACAGTGTGATCTGTAACGAGAGAACACTGTCCGGAGGCCGGTAGTGCACTGAGAAGGCTCCGGGCCCCAATGACCATAGGTGTGACGCGCCTTAAATTAAAAAATAATAATAATAATAATAATAAAACAACTTGTCTGATGTTTGCATATGTTGCTTTTATAAAAAATCTAGATTTTCCCGTTAAACCCTAACATCTACCACAGGTTAAGCAGTAAAAGTCCGTAAAAAGGTTGTCAATGTGGATTCTGGCGACTCTAAATGGAATATCTAATTTGAATATCCTGCATCCTTTGAATTTTCACATATATGAAAACACAGACACAATCAGACTAGTTGGTGCTCACAAGTGGCCTCCGGAACATTGATGTCCAGTAAAAAAACAATTCCGAAAATATGACACGAAAGCAATACTTCCTTTTGACCAGTAAAACAGAGTCTTTACAAGAGTCATTTTGTTCAGAATTTGGTGAACAAAGGAAATTAATCACTTTATAAACAATGAATAATTATTTTTTAGATATTTTGCATTGTGCAATCATTTTTTTTTTTTTTAATGCACAATTGAAGTTGGTATTAAAAATTACGAAATATTCTGACGCAAGTTTTCTTTATTCTGTCTGCAGGTAAGAAACCAGATTGGCCACACTTCTTCAGACTGTGAGTTTCAACAGTATTTGTATCTAGATAGTTTTATTTTAATGTCAAATTATTTTTTTATCCATAAAATTAAAATTAGTTTTAAGACATTGCCGCTTGTCTACTATCCTAATTTTTTCTAACTTTCACATTACAAACAAGAATCTATTGTGAAATACTGAACACTACTTCCTGTAACTGCAATTTGCAGGTTAAATAATTGACAGATTGTCTTCTACATGGAATTTCCATTCAAGTTTAATATATAGGCAGAGACTCTTGGAACCGAGTGTATTGTGTGAAATTACAGTTCACTGTATAAACCGGATCCGCATCACTATAAAATCTTTTTTCCCAGAAATAAGTTTCGAAATAAAAATATTGGAACTATAGCACTAACTAGAAACACGTTTTCAGGGAAATCGCGGAAACTGAGGAAAATAAAGAAAAGAATATTCATCAGAGTCGCAATTCTGGTTGACATATTCCGATCCTAAATTTTATCCCCATGGTGATTTCTAAACGAATTTGTATCAGGATTAAATTTCTTGCTTACTTTTGTATTTAGGTTAGGTTGTTCAGTGAATTTACATTGCACACAGACCCATTCACAGAGAGTAAGAAAGACAGAAAGATAAGTTTATTATCCCTGGGACCTATGTCCCTTAAGAGCAAAAAAGCAATTAATAAATCTAGTAATCACTCTCTGATCTAATTGAAGTAAATAAAAATAAAATAAATTTCCATTTATATTAATATTATTTACAATAAAACTATTTGCAATAACTATATACACAGGTTTAAAATCAAAATTAATACTAATAATGAGGATAATAGAAATAATAATAATAACAATTTGTAGGGAGGGATTAGCTAAGTGGTTAGCGCGTTGAACTCCCACGCGGAGGTCCCGGGTTCGAGTCCAGTGCTACCCTTAGATTTTTTCTTCATAGGAGCCTCTACAGCTCACTGTTCGGTGATGGACAGTGTTGTCTGTAGCGAGAAAACACTGTCCGGAGGCCAGCAGTGCACTGAGAAGGCTCCGGGCGTTAATGTCCTTAGATGTTGAAGCGCCTTAAATTAAAAAAAAATAACAATTTGTAAAAACTTAATTTCCCGTGAACTTTACAAATAAATAATTATAAAAATAAAATTTAAAACTAAAAAGTGTTTTATTGCGTGTCATGTCAGTAGGTAAGTCGTTCCATAGTCTACTAGCAGTAACGTTAAAGGAATGGTGATATGTAACAGTCCTGAAAGGTTGTATGTAAAGTCTAGAGTCAACAGTCCTTGTAGTTCGTAAGTCTAGTGCAGCTTTTACAGTAAACATATCCACCAGATATTTTGGTGTTTGTAATATGAAATTGCCAGTAAAATACTTTCTGCGGTACTCAACATTAAGCCAATTTAAACTGTGATAATATGGAGTTATGTGGTCGTCTTTTCTAGTAATTAATATAAACCGAATGCAGGAGTTTAAAATCCGAATAAAGGAGTTATAAACCGATCTTTGTAATTTTAAATTCAGTTCAGAGGTTAGATCATTATAAACTAGCAAAAATAATCAAAATAAGGAAATATTAATGTACTAATGAGGTGTTTACGGAGGAGTATAGGTAGCATGATTCAACTGATACAAGGATTTATGAACACTTTTGCAAATGTTGCTTACATGGCTATTCTAAGACAAGGTATTAGAAATTGTCAGTCCCAAACATTTTGCAGTCACAACATAAGGTAAAATTACGAGGTACTCGTACGCAACATAAGGTAAGGTACTCGTACACTATTCACATTAATTTTGGGGATTAAGTCCAAATTAATAGCACCTATAGATCCATTACTTCCAATAATCATAGCTTTGGTTTTAGAAATATTAAATGAAATAAAATTAGACGTTGTCCAATTAGGATAGAATTTACATCCGACTTTACTCTGGCAATACCAGATTCCAATTCAGAGGGCAGACAGTGTAAATATATTTGTAAATCATCCGCATAAAGCATATGTTTACAGTGTTTTATTACACTAGGCAGATCATTAATGTATAAACAGAATAAAAGAGGCCCTAAAAAGAACCCTGTGGTTACTCCAAATTAATTTACTTTCAAGAAGATCTTTCCTCATTGTAATCAATCACTAACTGCCTTCGACTGCAAGATATGATTGAAACCGTGACAAAACAGAATGACTTTGTTAACAACACTATTGACTATGATCTCTATAATTTAGTTCATCCAATCACAAGTTACACTTACGAGCAATTTTATTTTAAACATATAACACTTGATATACTTCTAGCTAATCCCTTTTACAGCAAATCTAACTCTAATGGTATAGATGGAATTCCTATAGATTTCCTAAAAAAATCAATGCCTGCTATCATATCTCCCTGATTAGAACTTTATAATTTTTCTTTAAGATATTCAATATATCCGTCAATATGTAAACAATCTCATATTTGTCCTCTCCCCAAAATTAAACTTCCTTCCTCTTTGAATGACTTGAGAACTATATCCTTACTTCCGGCTGTTTCCAAGCCTTTGGAGAGGATTGTTTGTTACCAAATAAAAGAATATTTAAAAACTAATAATTTATTAGATCCATTCCAGTCTGGTTATCATCGGGAAGGTCACAGTACACAAACTGTTCTGTTGAAAAGAACAGGTAATATTCGTTTGGCTCGTGACAAAAGAATGGTGGCTATTTTAGTGCTTTTTTATTTCACAAAGACCTTTGAATCAGTTTGTCGAGGTAAGGATAGTTGAGATTCGGTCTTCTTTTTAAAAATAAAAAACTTAAATTTCTGCCAGCGTTTCGACAAATATATTGTCTTTATCAAGGCCTACAAAAACAACAAATACTACGGGATTTTTTTAAAAAGATAAAATCAAGAAACAAAAAACAAAATATAATATAAAATGTAATAAAAAATAAAATATATAGATTAATATATAAACTTTTTTTGGCTTACTACAATACAGAATCCGAGAAATTTAATAATTTTAATTTATGAAGTAGAAGTGAATGACCAACTGATTCAAAGGTCTTTGAGAAATAAAAAAGCACTAAAATAGCCACCATTCTTTTGTCACGAGCCAAACGAATATTACCTGTTATTTTCAACAGAACAGTTTGTGTACTGTGACCTTCCCGATGATAACCAGACTGAATGGATCTAATAAATTATTGGTTTTTAAATACCTTTTATTTGGTAACAAACAATCCTCTCCAAAGGGTTGGAAACAGCAGGAAGTAAGGATATAGTTCTCAAGTCATTCAAAGAGGAAGAAAGTTAAATTTTGGGGAGAGGACAAATATGAGATTGTTTACATATTGACGGATATATTGAATATCTTAAAGAAAAATTATAAAGTTCTAATCAAGGAGATATGATAGCAGGCATTGATTTTTTTAGGAAATCTATAGGAATTCCATCTATACCCTTAGAGTTAGATTTGCTGTAAAAGGGATTGCTAGAAGTATATCAAGTGTTATATGTTTAAAATAAAATTGCTCGTAAGTGTAACTTGTGATTGGATGAACTAAATTATAGAGATCACAGTCAATAGTGTTGTTAACAAAGTTGGCAAAGTATTTGTTAATTTCATCACATGTAAAAGGTATGTTACTCTGTCGGAACGAGATTTAATTAAACCAATTTTTCTTAATTCATTCCAAATTACCTTGGAATCATTTGTGCCGGAAAATGTACTAGAGTAAAATGTACGTTTAGCCGTTGTAATTATATTTTGTACTTGATTTCTTTTTATTTTGTATTTCAAATAAAGAGCATCATTACGTGTTCTTATGAAAGTCTTACGTAACTTATCGCGTTCACGCATTAAACAACGAATTTCATCTGTTAACCAAGGTGCAGGTGGTCGCTTAATATTAGCAGCACGAAGAGGAGCATGCTTGTTCATTGTTTCAAGAACAAATTATTAAAGAGATATACTTTGCTGTCTGAAGATTGATAAAATGAAGCCCAGCCACAGTCTGACTTCATCACTAACAAAACTTTTAAAACCTCTAAAATAAATAGTTCTACTAAGTGGACTAGTAACTTTAAAGGAATTTTAAATTTGAATTAAATCGTCATTGGAGAGGAAGGAAACTGGGAGTTGAGAATGTTCTACACTTTATCTGGGTCATCAACAATGAAGATATCCAACCAAGTGGGTGAGGAAGATGTGTGATGTGTAGGACAGAAAGGAACAAGGAACAAAGTACACTCATGTATGAAATTATTAACATAACTATTGTCAAATGTAGCAGTATTCATGTCAGTCTTCCAATCACCCACAATTATTAAATGTTTATAATTCTGATTATATTGCAAAAAAATATTTTCAGAATAGAAATAAATCCAATTTTAGGTGGCTGATATAAAACAGAAAATAATAGTTTGGAAGATGCCACAATAAGAAACTCTGGACGAGAAGAATATTGTTCTGGAGAGTAGCTAATATATTCGTATGCCGCGAATAATGAACAAACAGACCAACACCACTGCCCACCTTCCCCAAACGGTCCCATCTGATAAGATTGTGATTGCGTAAATTTACCACTGAATCACTAAGATGAGGTTTTAACACGTTTCCGAGAGAGCTATAATATGATAAAAATGTTTTAAGAAAAAGTGATTGAATTCATCAATATGTGCAGCTCAATATGATTGGCAGTTAACATGACGCACTAATAAATTATTTAACATATTATAAAGAAAGTTATAATATAATAACATTGTTTTGAGAAAACGTAACAATACTCGTTAATATGTGCAGCTAATAATTGATAGACTATAATATAATACACTAATGAATTTTCTATCATTATTATTGTAATACTTTTTCCAGTAAGATGTAAAAATGAACAATATAATAAGTACGTTGAATCAGCAAGTCTAATTTCAAAATTAAGTAATGTAATAATAATAACGACAATAAATTTAATATAAGGCAGTCAAAATAAAATAGACTGTATCTAAAGAGATGAAATTTTAAACAAGTAATATTTTGTATAAAAATACATGTAATAGAACAAATAGCCAGATGACGAGAAAATTAAATTTATATATATTGTAACGTTTTTCTTTCTAAACTAGCTACTGCAACTAGTTTTAAGTGGGTTCGTATAGATAAAATCCTCTAAACTTCAATAAAGAAAACACCAATTTATTGCTATACACAATAAATTATTAAATACAACGCCTAATAATAATTATTTCACAGCTTAAACCACAAAAGTTCACTTTGTTCACTTTTGTACACTTTTCACAAACTAATAACTTCGTTTGTAACTGGGAACTCTCTCAACTCTCTGTGGTCCCTCTATTTATACCGGTAGAGAACATTCCAGACTTCTGGAGAACATTCCAGTCAAAACTGAAGCGCCGCCAGCGCTTCCTACGGCACTAAGTGAACCTTAGGTACCTGTCTTCTCTCCTAGATGGCACCACTAGCTGCGTTACAATATATATATAAAACATTTAACGGTAATTAAATGTCACTGAGATGGTATGTCATCTGGTTTACAAACAGTAATCACGGGTGTGCCATCGGTTTTCCTAATGAACACCCTACCATTTTTCACCCATACATATTTAATAATATTTAATTTTTTTGCAATCCGAGCCGCGCCAAACAACTTCTTGAAGCATCGAGTTAGAGAATCGTTGATGTACTTTTCTTGTGTAGCCCAACCAATGTGTCTAGTGGAAAAATCCCTTTTGAATTTTCTTTTAGCAACGAGGTAGTCTCTAGTACACCGTCTCAGGAAAGTAGCTGTTATGGGAGGTGGTCGTGGAGGATCGATAGTACTTGTACTTGATCTCGCTCGATATACAAAATCGACCTCTCCAACGTCAACATCGGGACTGTTCCTATTTTATTTAATAGTTCATTCACATTCTCTCCTTGGACCAACGGTATATTATGGATTTCCACAGTTTTGTCTCTTGAGGCTTGTTTTAGCACTTCAACTGGCACATGTAATTCTGACACTTTGTTTTCAAGCACCTTCTTCTCATTATTGAGCGCTTCTACTTGAACAATGAGAGAATCTCATTTTGTTTGTAGCGTATTTATAGTAGTTGTATTCTCTTGAATGGAGGTATAACACGCATCTAATGACTTCAAAATGTCCGCATTTTGCACTTTCTGACTCTCAATAAAATTATTGAGAGCTGAGGTATTACTCTGAATTACCTTGAGTACCTCCTTTAAAGTAAACACATCAGAGGGTGCTTTAGAGGAAACAGGAGATGCTGGTGTAAAATCACTGCGAGTAACTCTATATCTTTAATACAAGTAGCACATATCCATGTTTTATTTAATTCTTTTAATGTAGACCAATCGTCCGACGTGAGGCCAACAAACTCCAGATGAAACAATAATTTGCGTGAAAGTGCGTGTGAAATATTTGTAGCGCGCGTTAGTACGACGTTACATTCACCACATTTGGCCATGCAGATGTACTTTAAAATGTTTTTGTTTGTAACAAAAGATACAAGAGAAGATTCTCAACTGTAACCACAAGTGATCAAAGTTCAAAAAGAAAGAAATTCAAACTGACTCACCTTACTGTTCTCTAATAAAATTTAACTTAATTAATTTTAGTAAATTACTACGAACTGACGCAAGTTCAACGCAAAACAAACTGCTCAAAATGTAAACAATATTTGAATTCAGAATACTGTAACAAAAATGAAACCAATAACACTGAACAACTACTAGAAAAATTAAATTTTTGCGGACACGATGTGAACTCAACTTGACAAACAATTAGAGAGCCAGAGTAAGCCACACTGAGAGAGAGAGAGGTCGCTCCCTGTAAACATGATTTTCATCAGTAGGAGACCTCACTTGCATGTATTTCCGGATAAAGGTCAATCTCAAAATGTGACAAGATCATGTTACTGGCTTCTCATGTGGAATTAAGGGAAATTTGAAATTTCCCAACAGAATTCCACATGGATTTACTCACCTAAAAGAAAATAGAATATAATGAATTCAAAAATTTCATTTACTTTCTCTTACTGTTTTGAAATAGTGTTTTGTATCAGATTTTTGAAACGGAATTATTAACTGGAAATTCATATTTAGGTTCCTGACCAGAAACAACTAATATTAGCAAATGTAGATATATATATTTCAAAAATGTGAATAATTTAATGAAAACTTATAAGGTAATATAAGGTTAATATGTGTTTAATTAAATTGGAGTGTCATTTGTCCAGCCATTTATTTTCCATTTAAGGCATCTCCAACTGTACTAGTTTCGGGAAAAAACACTTTTCTCCACTTCAGCAGTATTTTTCAGGATAGTAAATGGATAACCTAAAATTTCCTATATTTAAAAGAGTTTAATGATTATTTAGGTTAAAATGATCAAAATAATAAAAAAACTTGAACTATTTTTCTTCCTTAAAAAATTAAATTGAAAACTGGATATTTAAATAAAACACCAGGGCCTGCTAATGGTATAAACATGAGAAAATTAAAGCATGTTATTTACTATGCTATAATATAAATATTTAAGTGAATAATATGTTTATGTATCAATAATTCTATATATATATATATATATATATATATGTGATATCGTTATGAATATATGTTTATTATATCCTGATACTTGTTTGAATGTCTTACTAACAACCCACTAACATAACATTTCTTACATAAATTTATTAATGTAAATGGTGCAAATACCAATTATATCGAGCAGTGCTATTATCAATAATTTATAATATAAAACAAATAAATGTTACTTATTATTGTTGCATTCACACCTGTGAGATAATTAATTGAGTATTTCAAACAATATTTTAGGGCGAAATTTATTTTCCCTTAAAATTTCAATTTTCTATTTATTTTATTCGACATACTCTACGACTATTCATTTCAATTCATTCCGAGCCAGGAAGTTAATGTCACATTCCTTGGAATTTTTCATCTATCTTGAAAAATTCAACCATCTTATATATCAGCGAAAATTGAACAAGTTTATTTGTCTTCTCAGGCAGACTGACTGACGATCATATCTACATATGCGATCGTGTTTAAAATAAATCATTTTCTTAATCAAACAAATTTTTAATAATATATATTTTATTTTTATTCACTTCTGATATCAAACTTTTTTTTCAATTTAATAATACCATCAATGTTTCAGCTGCACCTACAGGAAATACTTCAGATAACCCTTATCACTGCTGATAAATTCCTAACCCTGTTTGCACAACAGTTTATTGATATTTGCATAGCAACATAAAAACTGACATTTATTTGTTTGCTTTTAAATTTTTATTAATATTTTTATAGCAAGTTTCCTCAATGAATGAGAAAACAGGTAAATGTTTTATTAAATAATAACACCTGTACGACGAATATCCTGACCAACTGACACTCATTGAATTTATAAGACCAGCACACAAAATTTAATCTTAAATTAAATCTTTAAAAAAAGTCACAGTTAACAAATGGAAAAACGATAACATTCGAAAAACTTGTCTGTTCTAATAATTCCGTCGCCATGGATGTAAGCAATGTGCACCTATGGAATTTTCAGGTCTTAAAATACCTCCTGATAATACGCGAAAATCCGAACTAGACAAGAGTGTTTACAAAACTCTGGTGTGAAACAGTTCTCTTAATGCAGTTAATAAAATTATAAAATTGACAAATTTCCTTTAAATTTGAAATTTGTTTACTCAACATGGGGGCGGCGAAGGAATAGGGATTCAATGATGTCAGAACGTGCTTTAGCAGGTGTGAAGCAAGTCACAATAACCTGTGCAGACAGATTGGGGATTATGACTTGAGCGGTGAGTGCAGACATAGGAGGTTAAACACTCCTTAATTTAAACATTATGTGTAAATGCTACGGGTTTTTTTTTTGTAGCTTTTCCCTAAATCTCAATCAATTCAAACAAATCAATATATTTTACAGATTTGCTGGAGGTAATTGAGTACACTGGCACTCCTATGTAAAAATGCGTATGATATTTGTATATAATTTTGAATGAATAATATTATTATTATTATTATCAGATCGTGTCGAGTAGTCAGCGTATGGACCAATCATTAGTAGCTCTTGAAACCCAGTATCACAGAATACATTCACATAACTAACTAAAATACATTTCCCTAGAAAAATGTTTTAAACAAAAATGATAAAGTTGTTAATAATGACATTGGCCATTTTCAAAATGACGATTAATGACAATTTGGGATCCATGGTTCCATTTTCAGGAAAATTCATGAAAAACAAAACAAAAAAAATTGACCAAAACATTCGTCTGGAATGCAATGGTATGGTATCTGACTGGAATACCCAGATGGGATTTTGATGATTTTCCTTACACACATATACACCAGACATCCAGATCAACCACTACAAATAATTTTTCATATTTTCGAAGGCATCGCAAAAAGTATTTCGAAAACTGAATTTCGAATGTTTGTCGATGATTGTAAAACTTTCTTTTACAGTAATAAGAATGGTTTCTCCCAAGTTTTTTATTTATTGGTCAGATTTGATAATTGAGAAAGTTGCTTTCTCAAACCTAAATGAACTTTGTTTTAAACTGTGGAGGGTTGGATGTATAACCTTTCAACGGATACAGGAAACGAACCAACCATCATCATGGCCAAATATGATCACAATTTTCAGTTCATCCAACTGGAAATACTTTGGCTTGGTAGGGTGTTGAAGTTATGGTGGTTATGTGGTGGATGGTGGAGTGTGGACGTATTAAAGGAGTGGTGCTTAGCTGGAGAGCGACCCTTCAACATTGCATTGACCATACCGTACATAGATCGGGATCGGCGGGAAGTGGTAGCCGGGGGGCTCAGGGGACAGCAGGCTGATGATGAGATGATACTGTTGGACTGGTTGTTGGTGGCTCGAGTGCTTTAATATCTCTTGCTTAGTTTGTCTGTGTGTATATGTCTATGTATACGTGTTTGTAGTGTGTGCGTCCCCCGGCCACTAACAATTTTGTGATATTAAAAGATGTTGGTTGGTGGCAGCACTGGATGTTCACTCTCAAGGAAATACACTCGTTCCCTGTTCTTCTCTCTATAAAATTCTAACGATAAAATCTCTCTCTCACTCACTCTCTCTTCCTCTACAAACGCACTGAAGGAAGAGCAAAGCCACACACTTATATTGCTATTGCTCTGTTTTTCCGGGTGTGCAAGAAAGTTGATCTGGAAGAGAGAACTTCGCGGCAGCATGGCACTATCTGGACGGAGGGAGACGTAGCTATACTACACTTGCTGAAAGAGCAAACTAAAATAAAGAAAAATTTTGTTGAAAGGGAGCAGCAGAACAGGGTCTTATTGCTTCTAATTACATCTGTCGTCCGTGCAATTCTGCGTACTACCACCATCTAGCTTTTTCAAAATATATTCCTTCTTTGGTTTTTCATTTCCCAGTTTTCTTACTACAAATAATTAACAAAATTTTCACAACTTAGTTACTAACACAGCTTTATGTACATCTGTCTCCAAATTTCTACCCGCAGGGAAGGGTACTGTGTACGCAATAAACATACAGACATATAGACAAAGGCAGAAAGATACGGGACTTTGTTTAATTATAGTTGCCAGTAGCTGGGCTCAGAATGTCTGCAACACCACACCACGTTTCCCTCGTATATATATATGTTTTCCTCCCATCCGACCCACCACTTAATGTTAACTTGTCTTCTAGTTCAGCCTCACATCTGACTTACTAGTTCGTCTGCTGCTTCCCCAGCGCGGGCTCAAAAATTCCCCTTTTATTTCATTGCTCTTACCCTTTCTTTTACTCTCTACCCCCCTCTCTTCTGTGTATGTTCTCACATTACTACAAAAAGAGATAGAGACATTCTCTGTGCGAAAACATTGATACAAGTTGCTGCGTGACTTGAATCTAATTTTATATCTTCTTTGTTTTAGTGGGCTAGAACATAGCTCTCTCTATTATGAGAAATATAAACTAAAGACATGTTATGAACATAATACTATCTCCATCACAAATAAAAGATAATAAATAATAATAATGCCAACAAAAAGATAATTTTATAATAATAATTTATTTCCTTTATTTCATGTTATCTGCCTCTCTCTTACTGCAGCCTCTCTCTTACTGCAGCCTCTCTCTTACTGCAGCCTCTCTCTTACTGCGGTCAGAGGAAGTATTGTATTCGTGCCAGATTTTTGAAATTGAGTTCTATTCGGAAATAACGTTTTGAGTTGCTGTTAGTTGGAAAAAGTGGTTTTTACAAAATGTTCTGTGGATATGTATTGTATAGGTGTATTGTATATTATGTATGTATGTGAGTGTGTGTTTTAAGTTTTCCCTTTGAAAGAAACCCCTTCCTAGGGGGATTTTATTTTCTACATGCTCCATACAGCGGTATTTGTACATAGTATTATCAATTTACAATTACTCGTATTTACAAAATATTGAATTATATAATTGATGTAGAAATTGTAAACTTCCAAACTTTAGTAACAAAAGTAGATATTAGAAGAATAAATAAATATTGGAAAAATTTAACCCTATTTAAAAGTCGCGCACATTTATACTATTCACACATTTTATGAATAAATTTACAAATCTCTTATTCACGAGATGTCTCTTCTTCAGCTTCCAACATCCTCCAGTGGGTAATATCTCTCATAATTCCCGTAGGAGATTTCGAAGGCAATTCTAGCCTTTCTTTTATCTCAGGAAGAAATTTCTTCTAAGCCACCAGTTTCTGATAATGACCAATTGGCATTTTAATAAAGAATCTTCATTCAAAAGTCATGTGTATGTGTAAGTGTGCCTGTATGTGTTTGTGAACAAAATATCTTAAACACGAAATGATTAGATTTTTTTTTTTTAAACAGTTCAGTGATTTTCTTCAAGTTTTCAGTGTCAACTATGTATATTTGCGAAAGAGCTGTTGTAAGGATTTCCTCTTGAAGTCCACTTCAGTTTATTGTATACCGTTCTATCACCTTAAAATGTTAAAGAGAATTTAATGTTGTTGTACTTGGTTCCTCTGAGCAGGAAGGCTTTAGAGATATTTTCCGTAATAGCCTGCTTCTTTAAACTGAATTTGCTCTGTGCAAGTCTTGTGTTATCACACTGTGTGGCAAACGCATCCTGAAGATGATTGAATGCCCGAAACCGGTCGATGACCACAAAAAGAAGCAGGCTATCACGGAATATGTCTCTGAAAATTTAATGTGTTGTTAGATTTATGTGCATGTTGCATAAGCGTTTCTTTTTTTTTAATTTTCTGCTTTTTCTCTATAAGGACATCAGCGGGAAAACAGGAATTACATTAAAATGAGTTTCATGCGCCAGTAGATGAGCCACAATCAGTTTGCTCGGAAAAAATAATAAAACAAAGATAATATGAGTAGTTAGAATAACAGGTTAACGAAACAGGCAGGGTGTCGTCACTGAGAAAGTCACGGACAAATACAAAAAGGTCAGGAAATTCGCAGCTGCGTCAACCGATATTTTTTTTTCCGAACTCGGCACTTTATAATCATATTCATCTTGAAAGGTTTGAAATAACACATTGGAGGGGGAAAGCCGCCACCCCCTTCTCCGCAACTTACTAAAACAAATTTTCTCAGGAAATACTTCAATTTAATTATAAGTTCCATACACCTATTTGCGTGTAACATGCCTACATAATTTAAAGAAAAATACAGCCGCTTAAAAGAAAATTGCAAATAAGTAAAAAATCCATTCAATAAAGTTATTTCCGGGTGAGAGGTTTTAACTAATAAATTTCTGTCGCATCTCCTGGTGATAATCGATATCAGTGAATCAGTGATATCAAAACGTGAGTAGTATAGAAATGGGGCAGCTGGCACACCTTCTTTGAGGGGCAACTTTCCCCTCACCCCCGGCCCCTTTAGTTAGGCCTTGACCCACCCCTCCTCCATATCCCCCTCCTCCTATCCCCCCCTCCGAAGCCACGCCCACTTACCCCACCCCTATTTCAACGACCAATCATCGAACTGGACGAGCACTTTGACCACGCCCACTTACCCCACACTTCCCCACCTACCAATCATAGCTCTCGACGAACACTTAAACCACGGCCACTTACCCTCACCACTAACTTATCATCGATTTCGACCAGCCCTAAACCACGCCCACTTACCCCCTCACCATCACTTATCATCCAATCCGATGACTCCATTTTTTTTGCACCCCCACCCCTTAATCTATCGTCCAATCCGATGGCCGTATTTTCCCCCTCCCACTCCTTAACCTAACATCCATACCGAAGACTTCATTACTCCCACTCCTGAATTTATCATCCGATCCATGACTCCATTTTTCTCTTCCCACTCCTTAACCTAACATCCAAATAGATGACTCCATTTTCTTTTCACCCCCCTCCTTAAACTTTCATCCAAACCGATGACTCCATTTTCTTTCCACCTCCATGGTCAATCCATCGCCACAACAAGATGGCGGAACCTAACACCGTAACACACCACCCCTCTCCTGACTCTAGGCTGGAGGGGTATTTTTTATTTTTACTTTATATGAAAAAACTTGTCTTACCTGCGATTCGATCCTACAATCTTTAGGTTGGAAGTCGCATCACCCTAACCACTGGGCCATAGGAGTCCTCTCGCTAGTTGTAGTTATCAACGTACACTTCTATTCTTAACTTCCCCACCCTCGCCACATCATAGCTTACTCTTGGCGAGAGGGGAATTATTTTTTTATAATATATGAAAAAAACTTGTGTTACCTGCGATTCGAACCTACAATTTTTAGCTTGAAAGTCTATCACCATAACCAGTCGGCCACAATGGTTCTCTCGCTAGCTATAATTTTCAAGGTACACTTCTATCTTAACGCCCGCACTATCATAATTTTATTTCCGCTTAACCCACTCACAAAAAATTAAATAATAAAAAAAAATATGGCGAGGATGCATTCAACTGTCACACATGATAATAATAAAGAAATTCACAAAAACATAAAAAACAATATGGCGGAGTGACATCTAACTTTCACCACACAATCAAAATAATAATAAAAAAAGATTGACTTAACCCTTCCAGCTTTCTGCTGCTGCTAATATTAACACGACGCGCACTTACACACAACTGAACTGGATCTCGCAAAACAATCTGCTATTGTAACGTTTATCCCCACTCCTATAACGTCATTGCTAGTTTCGGGCATGCGCACTATATCTGCCGTTGTCTTATAGATTACAAATATCGATTTTATTATATTGTATAACAAAACCACTGCCTTTGCAATATATTATTCGTGTGACGTCACAGCCAATAGTATTGCCACTGCTTTATTGATTAAATATATACATATTTATTACCACTGCCTTCTAGACAATTCCTGTTCAGATAACAGGCCTATAGAGACTACTGCCAATCGCAATACATCGATTGCAAATATCGATTATCCATATTGATTAATATCGATCTTATAAATTAAATTTATTAATAAGAAAAACACTATCTATTTTCTTCTACCACAACAGGTTAGTTATTGCATCACCTTTTGAAATTAAACTTTGTACTAATAAAAAAATATATATATATCTATTCTAACCTTAATCGCTTTGTATTCTTTTTTATTGAACTTTGTAATCAAAACAACATATATCTTGCCTGTCCGAACATGTTAGTTACTTATTAAGAAAAATGAAAAGAAACGACAATGAGTCATTCAGGAAATGGTTTATTAATACTTAATCCTATTATGTAAAAATAAAACTTTGCACTCATTACCTTTCTTGCCTGTTCAGACCTGTTACCACAGGTCTTCTTAGCATGTTTTGTAATACTTAATCGTATTATGAAAAAAATAAAACTTTGTAATCATTACCTTTCTTGCCTGCCCGAACATGTTACTACAGGTCTTCTTAGCATGCTTTGTATCCTAATGAGAAAAATGTAAGATATACAAATGACTCATCTAGGAAAAGTTTTATTTTATTAATTTCTAACATATCTTGCCTGCCCGGACATGTAACCACTTGTCATTGAACATAAACTTTGCCCTCATTAACATTATTATTCATTATAAAAGAAAAAAATCTTATCTTAATTCCTATTTATGATTTTTATTTATTAAACTTTGAACTCAAATGAACATATCTTGCCTGTTCGAGCATGTTACTCACGTTACAATATTTTAATCCTACTATGGAAAAAATATTTGCATATACAATGAGTCATGAACACCTGCCCAACTTTGCAAAAAGTTTATTATTTTTTATCTGTATTTGTTAATGCTGTATTTTATTGTTGGAAACTTGGTTGGTAGTTATTGAACCTTTGTACACAGCTAAAAACCATTTATTTATTTTTTTTTTTTGGATTTCCGACGTTCCAGCACTATACGTGCCATTTTCACAGGACCAATTTTCTTTTTACATACTTTGATGCTTTACTACTCGTATACAGAGGCTTCGTCTTATTTTATTTTAATTTATTTAACCTTTTTTGCCAATCCCATGAGGTGTTGTTGCCAGATTTTTTTATTGTTAATTAGTAAACATTTTTTTAAAATTTATATTCGCCTCCTTACGTGATTGAGCCCACGTGGTTGTTCATTTTGACTTTTCTTATATTATGTATTGTTTTGTATTATTGTTCGTTATGGCTGTGTTCGTGTGAGTCACCTCGCCAACGCTGTTCTATGGGGGACTCCATCCACATACAAAGGTTCAATAACTACCAACCAAGTTTTATTATTTTTCATTTCGAACAATGTTAATACTTAATCCTGTTAAGAAAATAAATGTATGTTTATACAATGATATACAATGTTAAGACTTAATCTTCTTAAGAGATATGGAGAATATTGCACACCACTAGAAGCTATCCCCACCCATTCTAGTGACGTCATTTTCTCAACCAATCAGAATGTAGCACTATATTGTATTTCGATTATGCGCACTAGCTAATGGAATTGCGGCACTCACACGCTCAGCCAATAGGAACGCATTATTTACATGCAGCTTAATAATAATTATTTTCATCATAACCCAACTTTAACAAATCATAAAGAAAAAAGAGTTACTTACCCCATCCAACTGCCTGCTGCTCACATTTAACACAACACACGCATTCTGAGATACTGACAAACTCCAGAGAAAACTGCCCATCTATAACTTATTATTTTCACTCTATGACGTCACAGCCATCTCATTGCAAGTTTACAGTGTTCTAAATCTACTAGTATGTGCTGTAATCTATGTATGAGAATATTTTTTACTTATATAACAAATAGGATTTCTACCTTCTGCGCAAGTGCTATTTTGCCATATATTACACATGCACAACACTCAAGTTTTAGCCAATAGAACCTTTTTACAGGTGTTTAATCTGTGGAAGATATAAATTATACTAAGCTAATGTGTGTATATGTATTGATCAAGCATAACGATTACACATATCAATCTAGTATATCGATTATCATCGATTTATGAGAATACTTTTTACTTATTCATCTATCTATATATAAAACAAAACCACTGTCCATTGTTTTGTCAACTAAAATGATGACTCACCATGCAAGTTACAACAATTCTTGTCCATAAACAGCATACATATCCCCACCCCTCACATCACGCCACCCATGTTAGCAAATAGTATTTCGAATATAATAAAAAAAAGAAAAAATACTCTTTTAATATCTATGGTTATTATGAGTTACCATGCATTTCTCAACATGCCAGATCAAGCTTCAGCCAGCTACAGTTCACATTTCCTTTCTGCTATAATTTAATATACTCACCAAATTTTATATATGTTTCTTCACCACATAATTAAAATTCCATAGAATAAATAAATTATTATCTTTTTATTTAAAAATTCACAAAAAATAAATTATACAAATCACTCCAAATTTAATTTCATGTCTTATTTGTGTATCAAAAACCTAATACAAAGTAGATATTTTCCTGCTGTTTGGTAGAAAAACTCTCTTTAGCTGCCCCCCATATGTTGTAGTACAAATATAAGTTATACAAGCCACGGCAGCATATAACTTACCTTGTTGGATCATATATGATGTAACTTATCGCAGTGAAGATTAGAAATGAAAATTTTTCTTTCAATGCCACCAATTCACGCACACACTTTCTCTAAGCTTACAATATTATGACGACACTTTAGTTAGCTCATGAAATGCAAGTCCTAAATTTTGTGCTAATTATCATATGTAACTATTCAGCCCCCATCTAGACTGTCTCAACTCACATCTAACAGGTCACAACACGTCTAAACAGTCATATATTTTTTTTTTTCCTCTAACCTAGGTTTTTAGTCATAATCTATCGTGTTTTTTCAAGATTCAACATGCATTTTGCCTTTACATGCTGAAAATTTTGATTTTATTAACATACAATCTGAACTGTAAACAATGAAACGCATGGATAAGTTTCTTAATCTTCTTAACTAATAAATATTTCTGTATATCTCATCCTCGTTTAGGTTCCAATAAGTATGGTATAATATTCATGCCTGGCAATCTGTGTAGCTGGTCACATTATTTTTACAGTCAAATATGCTTAATTTAAGATGTCTGTTCCTAACTGGGTCTGATGGGTGGTTGTAAATTCTAATCATTAACTCAAAGAAAGCAGTCTATTTTATTATATATTCGATCCAAAATTTGTTGTCCTTAGGAAATCCACTATGAGGAAAGATGACTGCAAGCAACTTGTTAAACTAATATTGAAAAAAAAATATCAAGGAGACTTCCATGACCAAAAATTTTTTTCCTTATAAATGTAATTTCAGTAAGAACCCTCCATAATATATTTAATTAAGCAAGTCATAATTATCTGAAACATTAGGTTGATTAAATATTTGGGATACACTATTGAATGCAAACACATTAAACAAAACACTAAACATTTTCATATCTAACAACAACGACATGGATTATAGCATACGTATATCATAAAAACTTATGAAGAGATGTGAAAATTCGCTGTAAAATTAAGAATAAACACAATAAAACTAAAAACATTCGCAATATTCATGAACGGGCAACATCGCTAAATATAATTTATTCGAAATAGCATATGCATTTTCTTAAAAAATAATGCAGAAATGCGAAAATTCACAGCAAAATTATTACTGTTACACAAAAATGATAGAACATGAATACGAAAATCTTGATAAATCCTACAGAATACAATATATTGTGTCCATTTACATTATGTTAGTCTTAAAATGATAAGGTGGCCCATTGTTTACTGTTCATCAAATGAAATTTTATAAATGTTCAGACATGAAAAATCAGGCACAAGCAGGGGATTCAACCAGCCTATTTATAATTCGAGAGATATTTTTAAGTAAAATTCGAATTTTGAATGTTCTCTGTCTATTGAGCTTGTTAAAACGTGAGAAAACCATTGCAATATTTAAATAAAATACAAATGATGCTTTCTAGCAAGTCCATCTAAACATAATAATACTAATGCGTTACTACTTTCTTGGTTGTTACGTCCTAAAATTGGGCCAAATACAATCTTTCTGGTAAAAATTGTATCAGTTGTGTCTCTCTAAATGACCAATTTGCTCCATTAAGTTTGGCTAACATTAAATGAGATCGGACCAACTTTAAAATTAGTACAATCTTGAAGTCCATGTATGAAAAAGTAGGAGAAAAGTAATTGTGAACATAAACTTGTAGTACAAAATTAAGGAAGTAATATAAAAATTAATATATCCAAAGGGCTGTTATAACTAATTTCGACCCTACATTGCGAGCAGTGTGCATGAAAACAAAAAAAATTGCAGATTAACCTTTAATAAAAATGGGATTAAGATAAGAAGAGACATATTTTTTTTCTTAATAGGATTAAGTATTGCAAAACATGCCAACAAGAGGTGAGGTAACATGTCTGGAAGGCAAGATATGTTAGAATTAAATAAAATAAACCTTTTCCTAGATAACTCTTGTATATAGTTACATTTTTCTTAATAGGATGAAGTATTACAAAACATGCTAAGAAAACCTGTGGTAACATGTCCGGATAGGCAAGATATGTTCATTTGAATAGAAAGTTTAGTAAACAAAACAAATAATAGAAATTTGTATGGTGAATCATTATCATTTTTGTTGACAAAATAATTAAAATATGACTCATTGTATATACTTATATTTTTCTTAATCGGATTAAGTATTAACAATGTTCGAAAAGAAATAATAAACCTTTTAAAATAATAAAAAGAGATTAAGATAAGAGAAGATATTTTTTTCTTAACAGAATTAATTATTAACATTGTTAACAAAAATTAAAAACCTTTTTCTAGATGACTCATTGTATATATTTATATTTTTTCTTAATCGGATTAAGTATTAGCAATGTTCTAAGTCAAAATAACAAACCTTTTAAAATAATAAAAAGGGATTAAGATAAGATATACATATTTTTTTTGTTGCCTGGATGGCTCATTTCGTAATAGGATTAAGTATCAAATATTGTTAGAAAAAAATTATAAACCTTTTGCAAAGAATGAGACATGCATGGTGACTCACTGTATATACAAACATACTTCATAAGTAAGGTAAGTAACATGTCTGGACAGGCAAGATATATGTTGATTTGAGTACAAAGTTTAATAAACAAAAATAATAAAAAGAGATTAAGTTAAGAATAGATAATTTGTTTAATACGATTAACTATTAACATCGGCTGTGTGACGTCATAGTAGTGGGAATTATCTAGAAGGCAGTGGTTTTGTTATATATATATATAAAATTAAATATTTAATACATTTTAATCATGAAGGCAGTGGCAATGTGACGTCATAGGAGTGGGGATAATGTTACTAGTAGTAAGTTGTACTGTCTGAAATTCAGTTCTAAATGCGTGTCCGGTATGTGCACATCGTTACAGCAGCAACAGTCCGGGAGAGGGGGTAAGTGAATAATTCTTTTTATTATTATTATGTGTGAAAGTTGAATGCCACTCCGCCATATTTTTTCTATAATTATTTTTTATTTTGTTTTTGTGGGTGGGGCGAGGCGAATAAAATTATGATAGTGCGGGGGTTGAGTTAAAATAGAAGTGTACGTTGAAAAGTATAGCTAGCTAGAGGATCATTGTGGCCGACTGGTTATAATGATGGACTTCCAACCTAAAGAATGTAGGATCGAATCGCAGGTAAGACAAGTCGCAGGTAAGTGGGCGGGGCTTAAGTGCTCGTCCAGTTTGATGATTGGTCGGTGGGCGTGGCTTGGGTAGGGGTGGGGATGGCCGCCATTTTGTATTTTAGGTGGGCCAGAACCGCCAAATCCTATCTACTTCCGGTGTAAGCTCAGTTTCGGAAATTTGACAAGATTGCAATCTCCAGAATATTAAGTGAAAGTAAATTCAAAATTGTCTAAAGAGTGCTGAATTTAGTTGAGAGAATGGGACTGAATGCGCATTAAATTGTCGCCTACATTCTTCCTTAATGCGCAAAATTATTTTACTTTAGTTGTTACATGTGAACTGTAAGAAATTAACCTACGCTATCTTCAATTCCTCAATTTTACAATTTAAGAAAAAAAAAAAAAATTCATCAGTTGCCACCAAACTGGCTCTGTTTGCCAGAAATAAGAGATGACTAATTTTCACATAGCAAAATAGTTGAAATGATTGAATAGACGACAAGTAAAATTATGCAAAACACATATAACATGGAGGGTGGAAACGGCAAAGATGAATCACTGTTAACTGCAAAATATTTGTTCATTAATTGGTTTTACTGTTTTAGGAGGAATTATGCGGCGCTATAGGTATGTGTTTGTGATTTGACATGGAAATAATGGGGCGGCTGTTGGTGTAGTGGTTATGACCATGGACTTGTTACTGGGAGGTCCCCAGTTCGATTCCCGCGTATAACTGCTAAATTTTATATTCGTTTAAAAAAAGTTAATAGTAAAGTATGTCTTTCTCCTACCTAACTTGGTAGTTAGACGTTAAGCCCGCCTGAAAAAAGTAGGTATTACTTTACTTTAATGACTTTTATAAAGCAGACCTTCTCAATCCCAAAAGTATATTGACCGCGCTGATCTCAGGCCTTGCTCCATAGTACCATTTGACTGCAAAGTACGGTTAAGATATACTACATGCATTGCTCAAATTAAAAGTTTGAAGAAAAGCGATTATCCGAAATTAGGACTTGATAAAACAGGATTCTGAGATTTTCGTAATATTTGTTATGGTTGCAGCATGATGGTGAAGTCAGTAGAAACGAACTGACTATTTACATTTAAACACAGATTTTATTTTACGATTTAATGAGTAAGGAGTAACCATGTGAAGAGTGATGATGTGACTTGAGTGATGATTGTTGGTGGCCGGATGAAATAGAATGGTGGAGCGTTGGCTGCTGTGAGTCGCTAAATAGCAAAGTGGCTAGTTAGAACAACAGTTCTATTTATGTGGCCAGTTAGAGCAACAGCTTGTGCTATCAGTGGATTAGCTGGTCTACTTACTAGCTTGGCTTTCATGATTATGTTGAGACTTGTTAACCCCTTAAAGTTGATTCTTAGATTGATTGAATACTCTTAAGGTTCGTCTGATGACTTTTTTGAGCCCTAAGATGGTTGGTTTTAATTCAGCTTCTAGGTAAGAGATAGTATGTAGTTGGTAATGCGTAGTTGCAGAGAATGTAATGCGTGGTTAAAATGCGCGAAATAGCTGACGATTGGTTCCATTACATTTTTTTCAAAAAGTGACTCCAACGATTTTCTTTAAAATTGATACGCTGATTACACTTTTATTTGCAGTATTCTCCAGATAAAATTGTTTTTGGCAAATCTATGAGTTAGGCTTAAATTTAACCTGCCATTAAAATTTTTGCATAAGGCTGACAGTGGCGCCTTCACAACAATCTAGTTTATTGAGGTATACATATATAATTCCCGCCACCAAAGTCTATATGTAATGTTGAGCTATTTCCAACATGTATTTCTATTGAAATCTTAATTACGCAACATGTATTTCTATTGAAATCTAATTGATGCATTTTCCTGTTACAGCGGTAAGAACACGATATATCAACCAGAAAGGATTAGAGAGAGCACTCATACCATTGTAGCAGTTTTGATTTAAAAGAATTGCAAAAAGTGTTTTTTTGTCTCAACTTGCGGCCCGCGATGATAACAAAATAAAAGTTTTCCCTCTTTTTTTCCCTTTTTTTGTTGTTGGAGTTGGGCAATTCGACAATCGCCAGACACCTACGTACCTATACATTGCTGCCAGTTTAGAAGGTTACCAAGATAGAGTGCGGTTGTGAGCCGTTCTACTCTCAATTAAATAGTTGGCTAAACGGGTGTCCTAGGAGGAAGAGGTTTCGGATTCACTGGAAATAATGGACAAATACTCACACACACGAATGCGTTGATGTGTGTGTCTCTCTGTTCACACGATCCCAAAGTATTGTGGGATTGGAATGTAGGCTAGAATGACATTGTTGGCGTACCCACTGTTTAATGGTACACTGGCAGATCACTTTATTTTGTTTTTTATACAGATCAAAACCTACCCGCTACTTGGCCTCCTCTACACTCACTGCTCAGTGCTTTATCCCTCCAATTATTCACCCAATCCGGTTTTTTGCATTTTTCAGCACATTGAACAGAAAATCGGTGGCGAAATTTTGTTTATAGAAAAATCTCTTTAACCAATAACAATTTATTTCTGCTTTCCTAAACTGTAAACTAAAGGAAGAAAAAACATGGCATGGGCATGTAGTTTAAACTGGATACTCTGCTTAGGTATCATCATTGCATCTAAGCGGATTTTCGGTTAAAATCCACCAACTGGAAGTACGGTTTTACAAAATGACTTTTTCATTTTTTGCGATTTTCTTTTAACTTCGATTATTACTGAAGGCACATAAATACATTTATTTCAAACATTTTTCAACAAATGGTTTTTCAGTAGTTGGATAACAGTAGTTAGATGCTGGATAACATCTGTGATTTTAAAAAAACTTTCGTTTCCGAATTGAGACTGTGTCAGCGATTTGCTAGAAACTGACATTTCGCCCAAATTGCAATGAGCCTCTTCAGAGTTGGTACATCTTGAAAGCCAATAAGATTTCAAGATGGCCTGAAGAAGCTCATTGTAATATGGGAGAAATTACCACTGACGCGGTCTCAACCCGGAAACTGAAGTGTTATTTATGAAAATAGCCGCGAAAACCTATAAGATTATATCTATGATTTCGTCCGTTGTAGCATCCTTCATCGTTTTGGTTCTGACCGGATTTGGGTTCTTATCCATCGTCAGAGTAAGGTTATCAATTCGTGAGAGAGTAGACTTCAACATAATATTACTGCCACGGAACTTCAGCTATCTACACGAATTGATAGTCTTAATCTGGCAATGGATGAGATCCGAAACCGGTCAGAACCAAAACATGAAGTTAAAATTAATATTAGTTGGGGGTTTATGAAAAGCTGCAACGTCAACAAGTATTACTCAAAAGTTCCAATTCAATATGAAGTTCTGAGATAAGTTAATGAGACCAATTTGTTGCTAAAATTCAAAGTTTGAAGAAAATTGCACGACCGGAAGTGCGAATGTCCTGAACAGTTTGTGTGGTTGCCCAAGATTATCTTTGAACTTGATCTTCAACTTTTCACATTAAGATTTATAAGTTTTGTTTCAAACCTTTTTCCGAAGAAATTAATGTTAGGATGGTACTGGGATGTCACACTAGCCTCTGAAGTGCCATTCAAGTATGATGGTGCTACGTACCTCATACGCATAATGTTGAAGCCTACTAAATATCTCAACAATTCAAAAAATTCTTGAAGAAAATTTGAACTTTGTGAACTGCTGAATTAGGAAGTCGGTAGTTGATACGTACTATGTAGATACTCTTTTCTTTTTCACTTTTTTTTATTTATAATAATTAACACGAGTTCATAGTCTTTATTGCAAGAAACAGGGACTAGAAATTTTTGAACTAACGTTCGTGTGGGTTCCACATTTCTTAGGGTGCTCATTAACAGATGATCCAGCAGTATCTTTAAGAAAGACGGGCGACTAGGAGTATGGCCGTATATACTCCGATAAGAATCGCCGGAGACGGTCATTGGCTTATAAGAACAGTCAAAGAAAATTACTAAGGCACATCCCTGTGCAGCCTGTTACTCCTTGTAAACATAAATCCTGAATTCAAGTATTCCAGGAAATTCTGGATCACTTTCTTTGCGCAGCAAAATTTTTAAGTAAATGTTTCCACATTCTGCTTTTTTGCTTGGCTATAAAATCTGTCATAAAGTATATATTTTTTTTTTATTTGCCGGGAGTAGACGCTAAGCTGGAAAGCGAGTTTGTTTGTTTTTTTACTTTTCAACTTTTCTCCCGTTCTACACACACTTTTCTTAAATCTTGGTTTCTACTCTCTCTCTTTCTCCCCAGTCGATCTTAAAATAGAGGGAATATATATGTATATACGCTGAGTGTGTTGTGCACTCAGGAGTTTTAGCTCTTATTGGTCGGGAAAGGGTTGCAAAGGCCTCGTAAGAGAGGGCATGTAATATATGAAGGTATCGTTTCCATGTATTTACTTGTTTTATATATATACACACACACATTGAACCGACTCTAGGAACTTTGGAGTTTTATTTCAATTCTATTTATGTGCTTGTATGTGCTGTACAATAATACATAGTTGTACATATTTATTTCAGTATATAGTCTTTCATTAGGTGATTAAAAACTTTTTTCAACACTTCTTGCGAACTCCAACATTCCCGGAGCGATTTTTAATTGAAATATAAAAGTTATTTTATTGAAAACGCTAGAGATAGTATGATCCGAGAAATATAATTTATATTTTGCCAAGATATTTGATATAAAAAGATTTGCTCTCTCTCTTACTGCTGTAAGAGGAACTTACGCTCGTATAAAATTTCCAAAATTGAGTTTTCATGGGAAATACAGGTTTTATGGGGCCCTGAGGAAGAAAAGGTTATACAGAAATATATATAAGCGCGCATAAAGAGAGTGAAAGACCACTTCTGCTTAAATCTTACTCAGGGCACCTCATAGCAAGTATTTCCAATGAAATTTCAGTTCCGAAAATTCGTCACTAGATTACTTGCTGTTATAGCAAACAGAGCATGTAACAAATTTAATCAAATTGTATGTTTGTTGGAAAATATACAGGAGGGCCACTCTGTATTAGACAGAGGGGCTCGTTGTATTGTAGTTAGCCTTGTAGTTAGCGTTGTATTGTAGTGGCATACACACCGTGCTCGCTATTATATCTCTATCTCGCTGCCACCACGCCACTTTTTCTCCATAATGTTTATAGATTTTAGGATGTTCAAAAACAAGGCGGAGAGCTGGATAAAGAAGAAGGATTTATAAATATACAAGAAGCAGAGAGAGACGACAGTGCTGCCCTGTTGAGAAAAATCTACATTGTGAGAAAGTTAAAAGATTTACTTGTGTTTGATAAGATACGACAAATACAACCGGCTCACTATTTCACTCAATTACATTTAATCAACGAACGGCCGGTGGTGCGCCCTACTCCCGCCTAAATCTCTCTCACTCAACTCCAGCAATTTAATTATGAGTTTTTTAATTTAATTGTACATAGCGCTATCATTTCAAGACTAAAATGGAAGTGTAACTTGGAATTAATTAAACTCTTCTCGAATCCCAAAATGATAGATCTGTGCTGTAAGAACAGAGACAATAATCTGCAGGACTGGTGTGGTATCTCGCCACACTGATGTGAAACATTAGACTAGAGCCTTAAAAATGGCACTTTTTTAAAAATATTTTGTTAAGGTTTTCAGCGATTGCCCTATGAGTGTGTGTAGTATGTGTGTGCGTGTGTAAACAAAATATTGCAAACTTGATATTCCATGTACGCATTGTCAGTTGGGAACACCACGAAGATTTCGGTTTAAACGGCCAACTGAAGTGCTACTTTCTTCATGTAACAGATTTTCACGGTTTCCTTGAAAACAATTTAGGGGTCTTCTTA